>WOGO01001443.1:0-18195 GCA_015342085.1 Leptinotarsa defecta
GTGTGATTTTGCTTCCTTTACTCATTTTCACTCCCTGAATTATCATTATTAGACATATTCTATCTTCAATTATTTTAAAAAATAATTCATTTTGTGAAACACAGGTTAGGTTAGGTTAGGTTAGGTGTGGGTGTGTAGTAAACACAATTGTTCACACTGTAGGTATCCGAGCTCAGTGTGGCGAATGAAATAGCGTAAAACGCCGAACCAGTGGGAACACAATCTCACAGTCGCTTGAGCATGGCGACTCATCGCCACGCCAGCAATCGGTTTTACGTGCGACTCTAGATAATAATAATATGTTTATTTACCAGCAATAGAAAGAGTTTCCAATACATCATATGAAATTTTAGATAGATTTCATATCAATAAAGAACTGTGGCAAATAGATGAATGTTCACACAGCCTTCTGTAGAAGTTATTTCAGTCACATAGAAGTGACTTCTTGATATATCTGAGTTTCTATTGACGTTTTCAACTGTTTTCTGGTTGTATCACAAAACAACTGACAGACAGTTACAATGAAAATACATAAAAACTCAGCTCTACGAGAGATTTTCCATGCATATTTTGGAACGAATCTATCTCAGCGAACTGTGTTTAAAAAAAATCTGTTTAAAATCTGTTTTTCCGTTAATCAATGTGTATCATTTGCTCAATCCATTGCCCACCTTCAAAATCGTATTGGGGATCCATCAGTGCTCCTTCCAACCAATAAACTCCCACATTGTCTCTAGTGGATGTAAGTAAATGACCGTCCTGTGTTTCAAACACTAGCCAGGGGATGATTTTCCCAGGATTTATGTCTTGCATTTGAATTAAGCGAGTGGGTTTAGATTTTATTATACTTTGTGTAATCTCAGGAAGTGGCACGGAAACCTCTGACATGCAATTAAGTTCTATTGATTAAATGTTTGGGTATTGCTCAAAGGAGGATGTATTGGAAAAAAGATTTTTGTCCTTCATTTTTCCATTGAAAAATTGTGGAAAATTCCCAGAGGAAACAATACAATACAAACTGGAAGGAAAAGCCTTTCGAAACAACTACTTTGATAAGAACTTGGAATAATTTAAAAATCACTCTTTAATTATTTCACAAAATACTTGGAGAATGACTGTAACTCAAATTATCTGAAAAAAACTATTCTAGTTTGGTCAATTTAGACCTGAAAGCGGTAATGAAATAACGAAAATTGCGACAGAGCTAAATTTTGCTGCAGACCTTTATTTTACCATAATTCGGGGTCAAAGGTCAAAGCAAATGTGAAAACGGAAATATACTTTTTCTCTAGGAGTGTCGACAAATATTCAAGTTCTAAAAAACACATTTTGTTCCTTCACGCTTCAAGCGGCTGTGATACTTTATTAGCTGTTTATAATGCTCCAAAGTCTGTAGATACTATCGAATATTTTCGTTATACACAATATATCAAGCTAACAAAGCTCAACAAACCTGTGCAGTTATCAAATATCCCACCAACAAGTGGAGCAGCTCACCAACATTTTAATCGTGTTTATTACCGAGTTCAAACTTGGTTAGGAGATGATTTGGAACCCCAGGAATGGGGTTGGACAATACGTAACGGATTGCTAGAACCTATCATAACCATTTCACCACCTGCTCCAGATGAGTTACTCAATACGATATTCTGTAACTGCAAAAGTGGTTGTGGTTCAAGATGTGGATGCAGGAAAGCGGGGTTGCAATGCTCTTCAGCTTGTGGCCAGTGTAATGGGCAAGCTTGTCTCAGTGCTGTATCATATGAGATCGATGTTAACGAAGATAGGTCTTTTGATCCAGAAATCATGAAAGAATTGGAAACGAATCTGGGTGAAGATGACAATAAAGATGATAACGTCCTTGAATTTTTACAGCTGCGAGAAGACGACGACGATGAAGAAGAAGAAAATGGAAATTAAAAATTGAAATTTTTAATTTTGACATTCACAAATGTATCAAATGAGTTTTTTTAATAAAAATAATATTCTAAATTTTATTTCTTTTCTATTCATTTTTATCTATTAAAGAATAATTACTATAGATTAGATTCAAATTATAATGTAATATGCCAAAATGCAAAGTTTATACAAATTTACTGCTGGGTATGTCCACTTTCCTAGGCAAATCCCCTAAAATGACTGGCCTATTACCAGAGAAAGGCTGATTACAACGAGGTTTCGCCTGGTTCCCCAAGGGGATCGTTCGTAACCTCATATCACCCTGCGGCCATTCAGCAGTCGGCACGATTCCTTACACCTCAGCTTGGGTAGGCTGGTCCACGGTGTCATGTTTCGCAAAGGCTTCTGGGGACTTTTGGTTCCCCTTACCCTACTTATTTCTGCCACTGACCAGGTGTCCGGCGACCCCATTCGTAAGGCCGCATTGACTTCCCGGATAGGGCTCCTAGTCCTCTGCCCTTTTCCCTATCCGCCACCTGGGAACGCGCCAGATAGGTAGTCAGGCCAACGGGTCGACCTACAGTAAGTCAGTACGAAGATTTGAGGACTCTGGTGGAGACTGGCCCCTTACAAACTGAGCGTCACCTCTCTTGCGATCGACAGAAATTGTCACGGGAATAATGTATTTCCCGGACTGGGCCGGAAAAAACGGTAGCAGAAAAAAGCATTCCGTTGAGAACATTTCATTTCCTGAACTAATGTACCAATAAACCAATTGAAATCTAATCTAAATCGCACAGGCACTGCTTTCAGATAATCTTGAGACTTTCTTTCGAAACTTGTGAAAACTTCCATCTAATTTAGATATACCAGTAAAAACACTAGCACATACTCCTAATGAAAATGTATCGCACCTGCATATAGAGTAATTCAAATGTTTTAATTAACGCTGAAACCCGATCTAAAACACCCAGATAGAGTCATAGATCTAAAAGTGTGTGCTTTGTAAGGTGTTAAACTGGTGCTAAATTCGCTAAACGTTCTCGATGACAGATTGTCTAGGGCAAAATGGAACGTGTTGGACATTAATTAGTCTAACTATCTACAAGTCACTAACTAGATTGCCATTGGCGTAGGCATAATTCACGTATTATCAATTGAGGATTACGCCTTGGAGGTTTAGTTTTTGCTTATAAAGGAGACAGTTAGGATTTCTTAATCAATTTGAGAATTGAATTTACACACTATGCTAATAATAATATTAATAATATGGATAAACCAATGCATGGGGCTTCTTCAATAACATTGGAGACCTTGGCTCATCAAAGCGCCCGACTTTCGCTTTCCTCAGGTCGAGTGGGCTGAAGTCGGAAACTGAGGGGTTCATCATGGTTTGCCAGGATGGTGTCTACCGCAATCGCATGATGGGTATAGAGGTTCCTGACATAAGGTGCAGGGCCTGTCGCGAGGCGCCTGAAACCCTAATGCACTTGCTATCAGCATGTCCAGCTTATGCGGTCTCGGTCTATATCCATCGACATAACGCGACAGAGTGCTATATTACCATCTACGGCACTCTTACGGTATTGACGAAACACCGGTGTTGCCCTACGCTCCGGGGGATATTGAATCCGTTGTGGGGAACAAGAAGTGCCGAATTAATTGGAACTACTCGTTCACCATCCTCAGGCTCATACAATCTAATAAACCTGATGTAGTCCTTCTCGACCACCAGGGTAAGATGATATTTGTCAAGATTGTTGTTCTGATTATTGGAGCCCGTGGTGGAATGATGCTCACTCTACTCTCGAATCTTAAAATCATACCGGCTTACCGCTCTAAGGCAGAAGTCTCAGCCGGCCAGATGTAGAAGGTTGTCATTCTCGGTTCACTGCGCTTGCTCAGGGCACATGATTCTCGGACCCAATGATCACTTACCACACGGTGAGGGGAATGGTTGTTGGTTAATAATGCTGGCGCGCCCTCCCGAATGTATCAGGGCTTCGGGGAATAGGGCCTGACCAGCGCCTAGTACGGTAAAATAAAATAATATATCTCCTTATGATTTTGCACCCCAAATCGTCAGTTCCACTGAATACCGATCCGAAAACAGAAAAGCCTTGGACTCTTGAGTTCAGAATGCCTACAGAACAAAGTCACCAGAGTAGGGACGGTGTATTCAAATCTCTCTCCGATGCCGGCTGTATGCCTACAGGGCTAACCCCATGGTACACCAAAAATAGAGGAAGAGGCAACCAGAACCGATCTGTTCTGGTGGGTCTGTAATGTGGTGAGACCCAAACTGATGATTCATCTATCGTTGAAAAAAATTCATGCAAACCTTTTTCATATTCACAATGATAACAATGAAGTGATTATTCCTTTCCTAGTCCGGGAATTACTCATTTCCTGGACATCGGGCGCATTGCGAGTACTCACGATACGAGAGTAGTGAACAAGACTGATAAGTACAAGGCGAAAATGCGTGATATGTGGTGTGAAATACACCCCGAGGCATGCTGGCTGTTCTTAAAAAAATCTGAAGGGCTATGTATCCTATTTTCGGCGACAGAGCTATATAGCCCCTCCCCTGCCTGCTGATGAAATTGCATAAATTCAGATTTCCTCACAGAAGAGACTGACATCAAGCAGATTACCATTTCCGTTTTTATCGACGATTGAACGGCGGTTACACAAGTTGTAAGCTAAGATCAGTTAGAATCGACGGCATACCTCTCGAATGTGATGTGTAATGAACCACTGAGCGAACAATAGACTTTTCACTCCCGAATACGACATGTCCATCTTACTTTGACTCTAGCCGTGTTGCTGACCACCAAGCAACATTGCTTTGATGGAATGCGAATGCTTGTGGCTGCTCAAAAGTCACTAATGAGTTGATACAACTCTCTGTGAATGAAAAAAGCCTCGGTAGATAATAAAGCCTCGGTAGATAATAACATTATTCTGAGGTGGATTAAAGGGCACAACAGGAGTGAAGGTAATCGCATTGCCGACTCTTTAGCCAAGTAAGCGGCTGGACTAAGAATTTTAGGACCCAGTGGCACCTACGGACTGATGACTTCAACAATTGCGGAACTAGCCGACTGTTACACACATGCTCAATCCTTAAAGAGATGGGATGGAATCAAAGGATGCTGTCTTGCCAGGATCACCTTGGGCGTCGCTGGGAAGCTGGCGCCGAAGAAATATCTAGCGATGACCAGGAAAAATCTATGCCTAATAGTAGGATTTCTGACTGACCACTCTCAACTAAGGAAACACATCCATAATATGGGGCTGATAGACACACCTCTGTGGAGGATGTGTGAACAGGAAGATGAGACTGTCAGGCATGTCCAGTGCGAGTGCCCGGAGTTATCGTCAATAAGAGAGTGTGTGTTCGGCGAGTCTTGGCCTACTAAAGGAGATGTCTCCCAGTGACCTGTCCACCTTCCTGGAACGGACAGGATGGACGATGACCTCTCGTGCTTATTTATGACCGTTATATTTGCTGACGTTTGATTTTGTCTTCCGGAGGTAATTTGTTGGTGGTAAGTTTTTTACCTGTCAATAATTAATGCGGGTGTTCCATTTTCAACCGACTCAATTATATACGCCGACGGAACAGCGACTTTTTTATAATGTAATACTTCGCAGTCTAAAAAAATGAATTATAGGGCACGGATCAATTACAGTAAGTGTTGAACAACTGATGCCACTGTGGATGATTCACCTAACCACAAGATCTAGTCAGGCTAGAGTTCAAACATGTTTTTAAATGCTTGCTATTCCATCTTTCTCTCCTTGTTGGGAATAGTGAAGTGGACTCGGGAGGAACATATTTCCAAGGCAGCTACCCGAGCGACCAAATTACTTGCTTTTTGACATTGAACGAGTTGCTAGCTTCTTCAGAGGTTTGTATATCCTGGATTAGGTAAAAAGACAAATAACATTCGTCGACTTTTTTGTACCTCCCGTCATGATGTTTGCTATTTTTGAACTTGTCTTAATGGGATTCCATTCAGTTGAGGCTCACAGCTCCTTCTTTTCTGTTGAAATTAACCGTGTGTTTGTGGATCTTTATTGCCTCCCGTACCAGTTGGCTGTGATATCCCTGATTGAGGTGAATGAATTTCGTGTTTTCGAACAGAATCCTGTGGTTTCCTTCACTGAGTGCGTGTTTCGCCACAGCCGATTTGTCCGTTTGGGCTAGTCTGCAGTTTCTTTTTTTCATACTCCATGGATCTTTTGGTGGTTCCGATGTATACCTACCCACACGGTATGCGATACACCCCTGCTGCTGATAGTGAGACTTTGTTGTATTTTCTTGCTGGGTTTGAAAACCGGTTCAATGTTGTGTTTTTCCAATTCCCTATTGAACGAGGTGACCGCAACTCTGTCAATACATGCGGCAGCATAGAAGATGTCGTTTATCTCGTTTTTGATTTCTCATAGGCTTATGGAGTCGGTAACTGATTGATTTATCCTGGCCTGCCTGGATGGTTTTTCCAACATCTCAAACTACCTTAGACGCGTGATGGATTTGAAGATTGCTACTCTTCCTTCAAAATTTCAAACTATTGAAGTTTCTTAAATCAGGCGAATGACTGTTTTCTAGATAGAATATATCAGCTGCTGAGTGGCGGAGATGTATATATTACAAAGAAAGTATCATTTGATTGTTATACAGTATTGAATATTGATGAGATGGTATAACCTTTTTTCGAATTTTTGAGTTGTCATAACTTTTTTAATAATGAATATTTTTCATGAAATTTTGGTCACACCTATTTAGAGGCACTCTGAATCCAGTGGCGTAGTGATTTTTTTCAATAAAAAAATCGCTAACAAAAAGTCCCGATTTTCGACTGAGAAAAAATATCGTAGGACGCCCTGAAACTTTAATAAACATTTCTAATTTTGTCCCAAGGTAGACCTTTTAGTACTTGACATTTGAAAAAAAATTATTAAAATCGATTTACAACTTTAAATTTTAGGGGGGTGTTTCCATTAAAAAAGGGTCACACTGTATATATATAAAACATAATATAATATAAAATATAATATAATATTATATAATGTAATAATTAATATAATATATAATATAAAAATATTAAAACAAATGGACTTAAAAAAGCAAGCCAAACTAAAAAGTGGCAAACAAATAGGTAATAGTTAAGAAAAACTAAGAAAATACGCTTTAATAGCAACACAAACTAAAAAATAAAAAATAATTTGAAACTAATCTAAAAATGTGTTCAATATCGCCCTATGCCTTGATATAACTGAGGACTTTTGATAAGTCTGAAATCAAAATAAATCTATTTACAAAAAAAAATATTTTGTTGTGAAAAAGCGTGGGTTGGTAAATATTCATTGTTATAAATAAGCACTTGGTCAGAAACTATTTGCCAGATTGGAGCCCCAATAAAAATATAATTTAAAGCATCCCACAACATTTTTTTTGTAAATAGATTTATTCTGATTTCAGACTTATTAAAAGTCACCAGTTACATCAATCCATCGGACCTATTTATCGACATTGAACACAATCTTAAATTAGTTTCGAATTATTTTTATTTTTTAGTTCGTGTTGCTATTAAAGCGTATTCTTTTAGTTTTTCAAACTATTATTCATCAAGTTGAATTTGCGTTCAAATTCAACAATTTTATAAAGAAATTCAACAATTATATTTTTACCCGAAACCAGAATAATCTGCACTAACACCAGATGACTTCTACTAACAAGTAATTCATTTTTATAACCTTCGTTTAGTTATTTCTTCATTAATTCATTCATTTATTTATTAATCGAATAGGATTTCAACAAGCAGATGCCGAAAGATTCATCCAAGAAAAGGTTCAAGGTAACTATGTATTGTGGGAAATATGGGCTAAATTGAGGCATTTCACTTATTCTACAATCATCAAGAATACCTTTTTCAAATTCTACTCACATTTTCTTTCTTCCGAAACTAACATTTGTGTAATTATAATAGTTTTGTTGTCTGGAAAATTATTGGAGACTATTATTATTGTAATGAACACCATCCTGGGTCAAAACTATTTTGCGGATTTGGGATTATCTACCGCAGTTGTATATTCGATTGGTAAAAAATTTGTTCATGAAAAAATTCAATTGTAATGTTCAAAAATAGTCACTTGATTTTTTAATCAATCATAGTCTGGCCAGACGTGATTTATTTTTTGACATTCTAACATTTATATAAAATATTTTACTTCGATTAAAAAGATGACATTTCAGTGTTAACGTTTGGAAATGAAATGTTATCGAGTGTAATATTTTTACATAATGATTCATAAGTTGAAGATTTGGACAATTATTTGTAATTTTAGGGCTGGTTCATATGTGGTGTGTGATAATAATTGTTCCAAACTGTGACTTTTTGAATTCATAGATGTCTCCAACCTTCATTCGTGAGTTTCTGGAACTGTTCACAAAACAATCAACATAATTATATTTGTTTATTTTTTTTGTTAATGATTAACTGAAATAGCTCGCTTCGTAGTCATATATTTATATGGAAAGGGTTATATTTTAAAAAGTGATGAATTTTTGGGAAATAAAGTTTTTGGCTTTCTACTACTCCATCTTGATACAAAAAATGTG
This sequence comes from Leptinotarsa defecta, assembly GCA_015342085.1. Classification (NCBI taxonomy): domain Eukaryota; kingdom Metazoa; phylum Arthropoda; class Insecta; order Coleoptera; family Chrysomelidae; genus Leptinotarsa; species Leptinotarsa defecta. The sequence goes on from WOGO01001443.1 coordinate 8,534, forward strand.
GAAATCTTCCAAAGAAAGGAAAGAAGCAACCAGTTTCAAAGAAAGTAAGTCTATACAAATATGAGTAGATCATGCAAAGAATCAAGTTTCAGACACAAACTGGAAGTAAAAGGTCTCCTGAAACAGCTACTTTCATATAAACTTTAAATCACACGAAAGACAAATTCCTTTGGTTGGATTCAGTTGTTTGGTTGGAATTGTGTGTTTTCTTATACTGTTATCCAGATTGGTACTGGAGAGCCAGCCTTAAGGCAAGTGTCTTACGACGAAACATCGATGTCTACCAGTGAGGATGATAGTGTTCCATATAAGTGAAATTTTCACGGTTCATTTAGTATATTGTATAGGAATCCTGTGAATCATATCTGATTCAATGTGTAGTATTTAGTCGGCATATTTTACCTCAAGCCGAAATATAATTTACCTAACTATAACATAAAATTGACAAAATTCAAAAAAATGTTTTGTAGTTTCTACTCCATGAAGGCCATACTTATTTTTATACGAATATTTATGTACTTCGTATTCTTTATAACTTCTTGCGAAACAAGAGCTCTCCTCTTATCGCCAAACCACTTTGTTCACATATTTTGTTTTAATTGTACTCTAATCTGTATACGTTGTGAATAAAGTTATTAATAATATTATAACGAATGTTTGGAACACGAACTGAGTATAGAAAAGTATTTTTTATATAATTCAGTGTTTACATAAAAGTATTTGTTTCTAAAGATTTTTTCTTTCATATAATTCAATGTTTATATGAAAGTAGTTGTTTCAGAAGGGCTTTTTTTCGAGTTTGTGTCTGGATTTATGTGAAGAGTTATTTCTTCCAAAATTAATTGCTTCCTGGCTTTCTTTCAAAGAATACCACAAGTAGCCACAAAAATATAAATTTATGGATGAAAATTTCTTGTATAAATAATTGCCTGTATAAACCTTTGAAGTAATAAAATTTGAAAATCTGGAAATTCAGTAGCACTATGGCCTTTCTTTAAAATCGAATCAAATTTCCAAAGTTCCAATTATGTCTGGAAGTTCATGGCAGATTATCAACTGAGCGTTATCTTCTTTATTAACTTTGGGTTGGTTTCGTTACCGGATAAGTAGTTTTTAGGGAAAACGTACTACTATCACCTCAATTAGTAGATCATCTTTCATTGAATCAATACTTCGCACAAGCTCACTATGGTTTCAGATCAAGTCTTCTCTACTGCCCATGCAATAAACGAGCTGGTAAAATATGTTTTATCATTTTTTCAGTCTAACGATATCACTGGTATCATCCTGATAGATCTAACCAAGGCATTTGAATGCATGTCTCAAATGATTTTGTTAACGTCTGGAACTAAATGCAAAAACCGTAGATATTGCATTCACTCTCCGGAACATCACTATAAAAAAGAACAAGGACCCTGTCAAACTTCCAGGGGTATATTTGGATTCAAAGTTATCCTAGCAAACCTACATAGATTATGTTTGTGAAAAATAGCCACAAAATTATAATTGCTATGCGCATTTGCCAATTCGATCAACAAACAATCAATGCTAAATGGTTATCATGGTCTGATCAACCTATAGTCTCGTATGCAATATTTTCACCACATACTGCTGACATATGAAAATCGGCGTGTACTGTATTTGTCTGCATTTGTCTTGATAATCTTTTTTGCATTTAACATTCATTTGCTTGTGTGGACGCACCAATGAAGATTTATTATTATATTATTTTTCCCTAAGGTTGCGCTGGTCGGGTCCTAACCCCAGAAAGCCTCGATGCATCGGGCGGGCGCGCCACCATTATCAATCAATGACCACTCCCCACACCGTGGGGTAAGTGATCATTGGGTCTGAGAATTATGTGCCCCGAGCAAGCGCAGTGAGTCAAGAATGTCTGTCTTCTTTTGTCGAGCTAGGATTTCTGCCTTAGTGCGGCAATCCGGCATGAGAGAGGGCATCCGAGAGAAGAAAGGGCATCATTTCACGAAAGACTCCAAAAGTCAAAACAACCATCGTGACAAAGTTGTCTGGATAGAGTCTGTGGACTTCGAAGAGAAAATCTCTTTTCGGATGATAATCGTCTTGCCAGTTGCTGAAAACTCCACGACAAATATCGTCTTGCTCTGATGGCCGAAGAGAACGACATCAGGCTTCTTAGCTTATATAAGCCTGCGGGCGACGAACAAATAGTTCCAATAAATTCGGTACTTCTAGTTCACCACATTGTATTCAATATGTTGCCCATAGGGCAACACCGGTGTCTCGTCAATACTGTGAAAGTACCTTAGGTGGTGATAAAGTGTTATGTCGATGGGTATAAGCTGAGTCCGCATATGCTGAACATATTGACCTCTATACCCATCACGCGACTGCGGTGGACAGAACGATTTCGACCCACTCGACCTGAGGAAAGCAAAGATCCGGTGCTTTGATAGGTCGGAGTCCTCAATGTTGTTGAGGAATACCCCATGCATTGCGGCTTTTGTGTGTCTTTTGCTGGACGGGTTCCAACTCGGTGACAGAGTCGTGACCACCATGAAAACTAAATCGAATTTACCGACTGCTCGAGCAGCTGCCCTAAAGAGAAATGCTCCAATTCCTGACCTCTCATGGTCGCAGACCATGCAGAAAAGGAGATCTGAACTCCTGATAACTTCACAGGCTCCATCTAGTATCATTCTGTCATGTAGACACTCCAGTCTCAAAAGTCCACGGCCTCCCTGTTGTCGGGGGAAGTACAACCGTGGAACGAACGATTGGGCATGCAAACTACTATAGAGATGCATCATTTTTCGTGTCTTTATGTCGAGTTGATGCAGCTCCTCCCGAGTCCACTTCACTACTACTAACGAGTAGAGTAAGATTGAAACGGCAAGCATATTTGCTGCAGCAACTTGTTTCTTTCCCGACAGTTCCGATGACCAGATCTGTCGGAGTTTATACTGATACTTATCGCGGAGGAAGTTCTTTACTGCTGTTACCTCTTGGGAGTAGCGTTGTTCCACCCCGGAGGTAAGTATACGTCTCTCCGGCATCCAGATGATGTGGGATGCATATCCTCTTCGTAGTCCTCGCGTCTTCCTCTTTTGAGGACGGCGCGGGAACTACGTATTATAAAACACTAAGGTTTCAATCTATCTTGGCGATTAAAAAGTACTTTCTTTGAAAATCTTCATAACTAGTGAAACTAGCGCCATCCAATTAATATTTACTACAACTAGTAAACCATGGCTTGATCGAGACTATTTTTACATGTTGCAGCGTTCTGTAACCAACGAAACTCGAGGTTATTTATAGAATACTAGGTGTGACTTTCAATGGTTCCATGTATAATGAGTAACATAAATTTAATAGATTGGATTTATTTCTATAGTTAAACCATAACGCAACTTTTCATTCTCCTAATCACATTAATCACTGTATTTATAGTTCGAGGTTATGGATGAATAATTAGTGAGTTATTTGCATCTTGAATTCCGATAGCAACCACAAACATGATGTTATTCATAGGAATATCCTTTCCTCGTGCTTACTTCAGAACGGTTAAATTATCGACATGAGATAAAAACCAGAGAATCGTGCCTGTTTAACTTGAAAAGTTTAACTGTTACCTGCGGATAACTAACTATAAATAATTTTTGTTTCGCTAAAATATTCGATGAGTTATTCTTGATTTTATATCCTTACTGGTCTGAGTATCCCCACAGAAAGTCATGTGGATTTAAATCAGGATAATAAGCCGACTACCTCTGGGGAATAGTACAGCATACACCAGTATTTGAATACTAAGTTAACAGTTGCTTCTTCTGATATAAAAGTTGCTAAATACAGTGCATTACATTCAAAACTAGCCACCGTAGTATAAAGGGGAACACATTTTGACATATTCACAATTGATGTTACTTTCCCTATCTCACCCCCAGGGCATATCACCAATTTTTTTTAAATGGATCACCCTGTATTGTTTCGCATTATCAGATGCTCCAAGATGAGAAGATTTCAACAAAGTATAAAACATGTGGTCTGAAGCTTATGGTTCGAGAGTTGCAAATTATTTGAGTTGATAACGAGCCACCCTGAATAACTTTTGGAACAATCAATGTCAGGAAAAATAAAAAAACATCTCAACAATAGTATACAGGGAGACACATTTTGATATATTCATATTTGATGTAACTTTCCCAATCGCACTCCCCTATCTCATGTCACCATTTTTTTAAATGGATCATTTGTTTTGCTTTATCAGATGTTCCATGATGAACAGATTTCAACAAAATAGAATACATTATGGTCTGAAGCTCATAGTTTGGAAGCTAAAAATTATTTGAGTTGAAAACCTGAATGAACTATACTATCTGTTACCTAGGTTTCATAGGTTTTTTGTGAAGTATACTTCAAAAAAGTCTTATTTTGCCTAGTTAAGTTTGAATTTGATATTCTCTTCATTTTGTGTTTGTCTCATTCTACAATAACGATTACCTACCAGGTGAAGTAACAATCGGTGTTTCTGTTTTTGCGAATTCCTGTACTACCAGAATGGAAATAGTGCTAGAGCTGCTGCCCGTATGTTCAATGATAATCATCCTGGAAGAAATGTACGTTTCACAATTATTGAACAAATTTATGAAAACTGGATCTGTTAACAATAAAAAAAGCATAACCGTTCAGATGTTGTCAACACTGAAGCTCTCTGTACTGCAGTTTTAGGGCACGTTGGACTTATCACTAAGTAATCTTGAGAATCAGGAATCAGTCGTACAAATGCTTTTAGGATTCTTCATAACTACAAATTTCACCCATATAAGATTAGACTAGTCCATGAATTGAACGAAGATTATTTCGATAGACATGTCAAATTTTGTAAAAGTCTCACTGAACGGATCAACTTGTATCAGAATTTATTGTATAAAACATGTTTTTCGGATGAATGTCCATTTAGTTTGCATGGAGAGGTGAATCGTCAAAATTGTCGATATTGGAGTCATACGAATCCTCCTTTATACCGCCAAGTTCATACCCGACGACTTCACAAACTGAATATTTGCGCAGAAATTTTAGGTGACCACATCATATGGCCTTTTTTTTATCGATGATAATTTGACTAGTGATAAATATATGGATATGTTAGTGAATCGAATAACACCGTGCATCAATGGGGCAATTGAGGAGGATATAAATTTATTCGAATACGAAATAGTTTATCAGCTGGATGGTGGACCTCCTCATTATGCAGCTCCAGTACCACAATTTTTGGATGATCATTTTCCTGGTCTCTGGATTGGTAGAAGAGGACCTACAGAATGGCCACCAAGGTCTCCGGATCTCACTCCTGTAGAGTTCTTTCTATGGGTTTATTTGAAGTCTAAAGTGTATGAGATAGAATCAACAAAATTAGAAGATTTGAGAGAGAATATCTTGAGCATTGCAGAGAAATAACTCCCGAGATTCTCAACCATGTGAGGGAGGCAATGGAAGCTCGTTTGTACCATTGTATGGAAGTTGCTGGAAACGTTTTTGAACATTTACTATAGAAATTTTTTCTTGTCATTGTCCAGTCATCAAAGTGTGATTCAAGAATTAATATAAAAATCTCTTTTTCTGATTCATTGCTTCCATATTTGTTTCTAGAAGGAATATTTCAAAATGTGGCCTCCTGTATAATGGATGACCCGTTTTTTTTATTTTTTCTGTAAATCATTGTACCAAAAGTTACTCAGGGTGGCTAGTTTTAAATGGAATGAATTGTATTGTTGTTTTGGAGAATGAGGTACCTAACCGAGTTGAACTCCGCCTTTTGTTATATCAGCAACTAGCTCTGTAATTTATGTAAATATTTGTATGTAACTACAGCTGGAAAACAATAAAGACGATTATTATTATTATTATACTTTCTAGTAGACCGGGCTCTGGAGGAAAGTAAGTGTGCAAAAGTGAGGACCTCATTCAATCAATACATTTTACTTGAATAATCCCAATTTAGCCGACTAATTTTTTGATCTTTTTTTATCCCCTCCTCTCATATTTGGTAACAAAATTGATGGAATACATATAATAAAGTTATTTCAATGCCGATTTAGTCATAATTTATAGTTTATTGTAATTTCAATTTGTATATGGCTCTTTTCTTTCTAAAAAAATCAAGCATTACCAGCACAGGGTTTTTCTGTTTATTTTTTTTTTTCGCTTGACGGAATGCATTCTTTTTTTCACATTGTAAATGACTTCTGAAGGTAATTTTAACATGTCCTGTAAATAAAATGTCACTCCTCTAATGTAATTGGTGTGATTCGTAACTAAAAAAATAAGCTAGTGTAGTGAATAAATGTAATTGAAAATTATTCTTTCTGTCAGCCATAAATTAATTCAAAAGAATTTTACTAGCTTTGCAGTAAAAAAGTCCAAAGACTTCATATCACATCTACTTATCAGCTGTAGGTTTCAATTTGATGAGATTTGTTTCGATTCCAATCGTTCTTTTTTCTTGATATACAAGGTGTTATGTAATAAGTGTTTGGTATTTTATAGGACGATTCCCCAGTTGATTATAAGGTAAGAAGTTCATATAAGCATGGGTCTGTAAGGCCTCCATTTTTGAGATACAGGGTATTGAAAATTTATTTTTATTTTGGTTTTTTGTGGATGAATTTTTAAACATTTGGACTAAAACTGGTATTTGGGGACTTATTCATATGAGAAATTCAAATTTGGTTTTAGTTTGACACTTGATTGTAGGAGGCGCCACCTACATGTCTTTGTAACTTTTAAATAGTCACAACCTTGTATGGATTACAATTTCAAGAAGAGGAATCGATTCTTCTATTATTTTTACGTGAAAAAGATAGGCTTATCCACGTAGCTCCTCCACCAATGTCAAAAACATCTGTATATTACCACACCACCACTTTTGACAATGAACGTATTTTGGGAGGAAAACTGTTTGGCTTCCTTCTTTCCCGTATTACAACAGAAAATGCAGAAATGTGACAAATAATGTTAAATGAAGATTAATGATGGAGAAATAGAAATCCAAAAAGTTTTTTTCCCAAAAAATCTCTACTGAAAATTTTCCTATTTCAATTTCAATGAAATGGCTGGAATTAATTGAAGTAACTAATCGCATGAATGTTTTTGGTCATAGAATTGTCATCGTGACGAAAACAGATTTGTTTTTTCCGGTGACATGATGTCCTAATATTATGAAGAAAATGAGTGCTTCGTTTCACAACCAAAAACCGTACTGGTAGGGAGATAAAACAAAAGACTTGTTCCGAAATTTCGAAGTACACGGTAAAGGATAGTAATATTCGATTCAGGTGGTATTTTGTAACAATGCTCTCTCATATATAACGTTATATAGTTTTCCTGTGAATGATATCTGTTTCAAATCCATAAGTAATGCTTGAAGTATAAACTGATTGGAGAAACGTTATTTCTGTATAATTCAATGTCCAAATTTTACTTTTATTTCAATTCAATTTTCATGTGTATCTATACTTTATTTTTGTAAAGAGTTTTTATTGTAGTTCTTATCTTTCTTCCTTATTTTAGAAGTTTCCCACATTTTTTTAAGGCGGTATTTCTCCAAAAGCCGAAAATGGTTTATTTCAAAACACTCATCTATCCTAAAAATATTCCCTTTTGATTTGAAATGGAAATATTCATGGAGAAAAATAAGGATGATTCCTTTTTCATTTGAAATAGAAATATTTATAAAGAAAATTAAGATCAAGAAAAATTAAGATAATTCCATTTTTTTTGTTTGAACTAAAGAAAATCCTTAGAAAGATGGTAAAGAAATGAAAATACTTATCAGAACTCTGCCGACTGGCCAAACGAAAACGAAACAGAACCTTTTTAAGAAATGTGTCATTTTAGGAAAACACAGTAGATTCTTTATTGGGGCTTTTTTCCCGGTACTTTTTACTTTCACTTTCATGCAAGTGAATGTTATCCAAAATATTTAGAAGACATGTGGGTTGGGAAAGATGTCATTTCAAAGCCGTCTAAATTATCTCCAGACTTCGTCTAGAAGTTTAGACCAAAATTACAACAGTTCCGTATATACAATAATCAATATTTTATTCTAAACGTACCTGCACTCTTCAATGGTGGTAGTTCTTGATGAAAATCTCGTGAAAACGCTGGTTGTATGCTTTATTCTTCTTTTCTGATATCCTTGGATGATTTCAAGAAAAATTCATCATATGAACATAGCTTTGCAACTGCTTCGCTTCTGAGATATATGATGTTTTCTCCTCTAATATTTGCAAAGCCGCTTAGGATTTTAGTTTCAACTTTTGAACAGGCACTACGCATAAAAAGATTTCTTTCCAGGGTAAAAGTTTTTTAATGCTCATAGTAGCGTCGTTGTTAATATGCCATGCCATATTTTTTTCCAACATCATGATACTTCACTGTCTTTTTTCCAGGTGAATATTATTTTTGAGATTGCCCTCTATTTTCTCATAAAAATGGCCTCTTACTTTTTTTTTCGTTCGGCAAACGGTTTTTAAGGTAGAACAAATTGCATTTTGTTTGTCCCAACTGGAAATAAGCCGTTGAAGTACTGAAGTACGAGTATAGTGGGTTTATTTTGTGGGCTAGATACATCTATGTAGAATTTCTGAATAGTAGGCAATAAATTCCCAGAAAACATAACGTCAAGGTTGTGGTTCTATACACTTTATCATCATTTTAGTATAATCTGTTTAGTACCATTTCCGTACGCCACTGCAATAGACAGGTTAAGGCGAAAACGTTACTCTTTTCTGAGAATTTAGTGCTATTTTGAAGCGAGTGGAGTGAGTATAGAGTGCTAATTTCGTTATTGTCAACATTTTGACACTTCACTAGTTAGATACGTGATATTATTTATATCATAAAAACTTATTTATTGAAAAGCATGGTAAATTACACAAATACCGAATTAGCAGATATGCATTACTAGTATGAGATGCTGACGTGAAGGCATATGAAGCCAGGTGAATGTGTCAAGAGCGCTTCCTAAATAAAATGGTTCCTGATGCTCGAACGACTTCAAGCACCCATAGAAGATTGTGTAAAACAGGACTTTCGAAGCCAAATTATCATTTGAAAAGCACACCGGACTTCTAGAACTCCTACAATGGAGGTACCTGACGAAAATCTTGGAATATGTCGCGGCTTCCCATCTAGTCGAAACTTCGAAGTCTGATGGAACCGCAGCATTGTTTGGCGAAAAATTGAAACGAAAAAAATACCAAAATCTTGGTAACAACCATCTGTTCCATTCAGTAGAGGTTGATACTTTTGGTGTTTATGGCCCGGAATCTCTGTTATTCGTTCATGAAATTGGAAAAAGAATAGGCCAAGCAACGATAGATGATAGAAAGAATTAGTAATGCTGCTTCGGTCCTTGGAGCTATTCCTCCTTCACATAATTTTGATGAAATCATGCATTGCCCTCATTTCATTACGGAACTGAAATCTCTTGGAAACCTGCCTAGATATGTGGATATTCATCAGCCTCCTATCAAGGCTAATTCGCAAGTGACTGATCCACCTTCCTATTTTTCGGTGCAGTCAATGGACTGAGGTTATTCTTGTCCCCCAAATATGAGTTGCAGTCCTCGTGGTTCTGGTTCCTTTTCAGTGGAAGAGCTTCATGAAGCAAGAGCCGAATC
>WOGO01001444.1:0-18194 GCA_015342085.1 Leptinotarsa defecta
TTGTAACTTATCGCTTCTAATGGGAAGCTTCTTCACGGCCTATATTTAATGATTTTTGCATATTTTCGCCTTTGAATAACATTACAAATCATTCTTACAGTAAAAATGAGTGTCGGGCGTGTCTTGAGACACGCCCGAGGAAGCCATTGTATGGCGAAACACGTGTTGCGTTTTTGTGAAACTATATACTGAAAATCACACAATAAAGTATTTTTAGAATACGTCAGTTATGGATTTTTATCAAGTATCGGCCGATTCCATCATATACCAAAAGTTCTCTCTCTCTCTTTTTTGATTGGGGTCGATGCTTTCTATCTTCAGGCGCATATGACGTCAGAGTATTGCCTTTTGTTACTCTGAGCATATGACCGATGATCCTCCTGTTGGTTGACAGGAGCTTCGCCTGGGGGCGCAGCGGTCTTGCACACACCAATGCTGCCACCCTTTTTTTATTATAAAAACAATTTCATTTTTATGAATTCGCCTCCTGTTTGGGAGACCTTTTGGTTGTTTTTTCCACATATACAGCCCCCTTTACGTGGTAATCGGAATCATCTCGGCGTGAATAAAAGGGGCCCTTTGTTCATCACTTTTTTAAAAAAGACATCAGATATTTCAGTAATTAATACATCACAAAAAGGAGCCCCACGATAGCACATGGCATCAGCGTACCTTCTTTGTGGGCGGACGTTATCAGTACGTCCGTCCACTACCACGGCCACCACGAAACTCCAACACCAAAAGTTGAAAATAATTAATTTGACTGACTCAGCGGGGACTCGAACAATTCAGAATAGCGTCACCTTGAAAAAACTCTAGTAAGTATTGTTTAAAGCAACAGGTGGTTCCTTCAGAAAGTTCTGAACAAAATCTAATCGTTGACTGCACCAGGGTGTCTAGGCATCTCAGTTTTGTCCTATAAGGACATTTTCAAATTAATGAGAGTTATAACATATAGGTAATTCATTATGAAGTTTTGCATTTAATGTATGAGTTTAATGTTCAAGTTTGAAAATAGGACGAAATTGTAGTACCGTTAGTTACAAATAAAAGTGGTTAAAAACATAAAAAGTTTGAATTCTCTTTTCTTCACTTTATTATAGGGTTTTACGAAAACCGTCATCGGTTTTTGTAAAACCCTTCATAGTGAAAATCATGCAATGAAGTGTATTAGTTAGTTTCAAAAATTGCTCCGAAATATTCTCAACGTCCACTTTGACCCACCTCCACGGATGGATTTTTGTGAGTTTGTTGTGAGCGAAAGGAATGACGTCATGAATGATGCTTAGTGGAACGCACGATAAGAAAGCACTGTCACTGTCACAGGACAGCACCTATGATGTGGCACTGTTCTATGCCACGTATGCCTATTGCATTGCAGACTTGCTGACTTGCAGACATCTTGGTTTTTGATTTCCAGTGTAAGTGCATTATGATTTTCAAACTAAATTTCATATTTATTCAACATGTCCTCTTTTTTTTTTGATAAGTTTAAATAGAATATATGGAATGGGATCACTGCTTCTTCTGGAAGATCAGAAGTTATTTTCTGAAATTTCACAACTTCAACAATGGAATTTTACCCAAAGGTAAGGTGGGGTAAATTTTTCAGTAACTAGAGATGTTATTTGATTTGAATACAGAAGGCAGCAATTTTTTTTAATTTCAACTATGCATTTTTCCAAAAACCATGTTACTGTACCACGAGGAAAAAAGTTGAAGTGTATTGTATTCATTTCTCATTTGCTTTTAAAAATGCAGAGTATTTGAAAAGATGTGCTGTTGAAAGTCGAATATGACCTTTTGCTTATATTTTATTCATTTCATTAACCACTTTTTGTTTTCAAGAAAAAAAATCTGCTTCATACATTGAACTGGATTTTTAAAAGATTTAATTTGTCTTTTAGCTCAGTAGCTTATAAGGTATAGCTCATTTAATACCAATTGTTCAAAGATTATAAAAGTAGTTACATAAGATTTGAAGAACAACTAAAAAGACCCAGAAAACTAAAGTAAAAGAATACTCGTCAAGTCGGTCACTTGTGCAGCAAAGCTTCGACATTGATTCCTGAGCAAGCTTTGTCTTCAATTATAAGTTAATTAGTTCGAAACCTGAATGAAAAAACAAAGCATTTGAGAACGAAGAGGGAAATGGAATCACCTTTACTTATTCATATTTGTCTTTCAAGAAGAGTTCAGTCTAGGAATGTATTTTTGTTTCACTCCCAACACCACTAATGATATACATGCGGGTTGAAACAGCAACGTCTACGGTTGGATCATGAATACTTTTTTGGACTCTGGTTTCAATCAGTTGTCTTGAAGTGAACGAGAAAGAATCATGTTCTGCAGTTGAATGTTGTAGCTCAGTTTTGCAACTCGACTGTCTTGGGTTGCCCCTTTTATCTTCTATATTCGTGGATTCAGTCTTTTGTCTATCCGACAGATGGCATCTTCGTAAGAGGAAATGTCACCTCTCTTATTCATTCATTGTGTTGGATTTTCATAAATTTTTCAATGGCAAAATGTTGGAATTCATTTGCCCATATTCGATTAATGAAAAAACCATTTTCACAAATTATGAACAGTGTTTCAGGCAAACTCATTAGATATTTTTTTTTTCAATTCTGTAAATTCTGTAAATTGGCATAACTTTATTATCTACTTGCTGATTGAAATCAATAAAACACAAAATATGAACTGAAGTTTACCACATTATTTTAGTGAAAGTCACAACTAATCGCTCAAGCAGTTTCTGAAATGAGGGCACAAACAAAAAGGACCCCTTACTTTGGTTCATGTAAAGTGGTGACTGGTCAAAATTTCTGAATGTTTGATATGTGTTGTACTCAATCTGGTAATCAAAAGTATCAATGGCCCCAACCAGATATGGAGTCTTGAATTTGAAAATTGCCCAGTTTTTTTAATTAATTTTTTTTAGGTCAAAATTAGATTGGATTTCTTTTGCATATAGGCATTCACTACATGTACTCTTAATAAATTAGTGGCTATATATGAATAAAAATATTTATATTCACAAGGTGTGGCTCTAATCTCCAAAATATTCAAGGTGGTTTGTTTATACTTAGGAAGGGATTCTAATTTGAGAAAAGCACAAAAACCATGAACAATCTGTATTCTAACAATTTTCCTCGTCAAATATAACTATTTTCTAATTATAGTTTTGAGATACAGGCCGTTAAAGTGGAAAATTACAGAATTATAACAATTGTCATTTTATGAACCAAAATTATCAGTTTTTTCTTCAAATTGAGAAGCTGGATTGTGTTTATGTTACGTTCATGACTTTGAATGTAAGTTTGTTGTGATGTACAAGTAAAGGTTCAGCTAAAAGGTGAATGTTACCAATATCGTTGTGTCACATTCAGTTGTGCCATCTAACGGTTTATAAAAAACTTGAAAGTCGATTCTCGTAATACTAGATACTTAAGGAGCTGTATGATCAAAAAAGTCAATAGTCCGGTTGCTTGAAATTCTCACTATTCCCCTGTAAACATTGATGGATTTACTACATGATCAGTGGTGGTTTAGCAGATCAATATCTCCTAAGATAAGACAAAGTAATAATAATAATTAACATCTCCATTATTTCCACTTATTAGATATTCTTTTATTTTGATAATTCAGTATAAATGAATGCCGGAATTTACTTTTTGTAGAAACGGGCCTCTATAACAAACTATTCTTGCACTCGATCTTCATGAAGTCTCTGTATTGATTTTACATATAGATAGTAAGATTCATTTTCAGAATAAAAGGTATAAAATAAAAAAAATAAAGTTTTCCATGTAGATAATACGGGGTTTCATTAGAAATAATTCCATTAAATAGATTTTCACTATGTAGGTGTGTCCTATTAGCCATCAACAATCAGTGTCTCCCAATTCGTGTGATATACTCTGACGTCTACGAATTCCAAAAATTAATCTGATATTTGATGAATGTTATATATTTATATCAACTCATGTCTAGAAATGGTGGGTTTTTGTCATTTTACAACACAATGATTTTATTGATGATCACATCAATTGAATGTATCAGTTATATTGATTTTGATCAGCATATTTATGTCCAATATTGTTTTTCAGTTAACTTGCCTCCCAAATTTGAAGATAGAGCTGTGTACTGCTTACATTCTGATGTGGATGAATAGATTGATTCATAGCGCAATTAGTTGTAATTGGAGAGCTGTGCATTAGATCATCGATGGAATCGTTTATTCTTCAATTACAGAAGGTAACTAGTTAATAATTTGTCAGTCATGTAAGCTATTTTACTAGAAAATTGAATTTGAATCTGTAGGTTTTTTTGAGGTATGGCCTGAGTTATGAATTTGAAGGGGAAATTTTAACAAAAGTATTTGAAATAGTTGAAAATAAAAATGTTTTGTACATCACTCTGTAACTATGTAACCGTACAGCTTCAAGTGCTGAGTTTTATATTCAGGTTCACTTGTATTAAGCAAGATAGAAAGAAACATTTTTGAAGAGTCTGGAACAATTTTCAGATGTATGGAGAAATATACTGTTGAAATGTCTCTTTTAGTTCTAATCAATAATTTTTTCGATTATTTTGAAATTCTGCAAACAATTTGATTTTTACAAAGACTCGCATTTTGATCGGTAATATTCTCAGATCAAGCAAGCAACACTACTAGACAAAATGACAATTTTCACCTGCCACGATGTAGTTTATCAAACTCCATGAAAATTTTATTATATAAAGGCCTCATTGAATATAACAAACTTCCCCAAAATGTGAAGAATAATAAAAACCTGTTTCAATTCAAAAAAAAATTGACTGATTATATGAAAGGTATCACAATAGAATAGATAGTAAGTGACTCGATATATATTATGTATTTATGTGTACCTATATGTATTATATCCTCACTTTGTGTGTCTATATAACATGAAATATTATGTTTGTGTATTAGGATCTTCCTACCAATAAATCATTCATTCATTCATTCAGCTGGTCAACAGAAAAACAAATTACAACAGATTTCTTATCTTGGTCAGATCAAATTGTTCCAAGGAATATGCACCATTGAACTTGAAGGTCCTGAAATCAATAATAAATGGTTAAGGATAATAACACAACTCTTGTATCATGATTAAAAAAATTTGGAAAAATATACAGTTGTATTCAATTTTGAGTCGGTGTATGAGGATTTCTATACGGTAACACAATAAGTTTAGTTTTTGCTGTCTTCATTTGAATCAATATGAACTGGAGATCTACGGCAAATTTTGTTATACTTTCACAACGAAAAATCAAATGGGAACCTGTATTTTTGGTAGCAAATTGTTGATTGGTAATGTTCATATTCTGTCGTGAAATTTACCCTTTTTTCAATAATTCTGAGTTTTAGTTATTTGATTGTTATCATATTAACTATTATTTTTTACGGTTGTGATAATCGCTCGAAGGGAAGCAATTTTCACTCTCATTCTGTACATCAGATGATTCTTGAAAGCTTCCCAAATACATGAAATGTGTTGATATCACAAAGTTCTAATTTTTCCAGTGAGGTTCTTCCATCTCGTTCAATAAGCAGAAGTTTTAACAATAATTTCAACTTTTCTATCCATTTTTCATTTCGGTTCTTGAGGTATCATTCTCTAAATAGAAAAATTGTTTGAGAAAAATAAGCTAGTATTGACCTCAAACTGCTAATGACAATTCATTGTTTCCATATCAATGGTCACATGAAGATTCTGATTGGAGTTGCATAATCCAGACACCAATAATACAGACCATTAATGAGGAATTTATGTAGATCATAAACTTACTTAAAAAAATCATATAAACAATCTAGTATCCAAATTAATCGGTGTTTGTTTTGTCATTCAACAACTGCATGGCACTGTCACTTTAGATATTCTTAAAAAACTAGCAAACATGGATTTGGTGATGCGCTTGTTTCATGCTATTGAAAATGTTACTGGTTTGCTTATAGACTGATCGAGTAAGGGGTATATTATACTTATCAAACCTAATTGGTTCCAAGATCTCTTTATATTTGCATAAAAAAGAACAATTCGATAAGCAAGAGTTTAAATTGTCCGTGTCTGTTGACCAATAAAATTGATAGTGTCTACAGCGGTGTTGCCAAGTGTATTGATTTTTAATATCCAATCACAGAACTAAAATATAGTGATCCAATTTGACAGACGTCATTTTTGTTGTTATTGTTGTCAACCCTGTTTGAATACAACTGTTATAATCCGATTTGTTTGTTACAGTTTTCTAATTGAAAAACGGGTGTCTATTTTTATTTATTTATTTATTTATTCATTAACGGGTAACACCCAATTAAGTTTAAGAGATTTCGCAATAAATTATATGAATACAACAAATAATTACATCTAACTTACTTGCTAAAAGTAAAACTAATTTATTAATAAAGAATAACAGTGAGAAAATAAATTTACTGAATTGAAATATTAATTAAATAAATGAATGATTAAGATATGGAAAATTCAATAATTGAGGATGTTTATGTTTATAATTTATTTCTGAGCAAGCGTAATGCAAACTTAAATTTTGTTGCGTTAAATGAAAAGATGTCAAGATCGACTTTATTACCACCAATAGCAACTCTAGACAGGGGAGAATGTTTACCGTAGTTAGAACGATGAAAATCTATTGCAAATGGTTCTGTACTGCTTTCTGTATTTCTTTATTTACTTTATTCATTTATTTATTTTTCAGTATCCAATATACAAACTAGTTATTACAATGGTGTACAGAAATACTTATGATTAAGATCAGTATTAAATCTAAATCTAAAAAATGAAACCTAAAGAAATAGAAATTAAAAACAAAGCAAAATAATAACTGAAAACTAAGATTAAACCCAAGGACTATAACTGAGTACAATGTAATACACAATATTGGTGAAAAATGAGACCGAATTTTTATCGTAAATTATTACATATTGTCAAAAAATGAAGGTACTGTACTTTTGAGAACAAATGATACTTTTTTTGTAAATCCTATATATGATCGAAAGAATTCCAACACCCAAGATTGCATTTTAGGTGTTTTTACAACTTTTCATGAAGAATAACTTCTTCCTAAAATTAATAATAAAAAAATCCATGGAGTACCTGGAGCGACACCATCTTCCTTACATCGTAATGGTCTAAGATCATTGCAAATTGGGGGGATGAATCTAATTTTTAGATTGCAAAATCATACACTCCCGTAAACAGAGTAAATAAAAGGATATGGCTAAATGTGATTTGAACCTGGAAGTATATTCAAACATACAAAATAACACTAATTATGCCTTTTTTCACACTATAAAAGAATGAGACCATTAAAAGGGGGGAACCAAGTTTCATTCATTATATACTTATTTAAATGAGTTGGTACAGTTTCTTTTCTTAATAATATTAATTGATTTATTTTCAAACACTGGTACACATTTCAAAAATTAATTGGATAGCTAGAATTTAGGTACTTCAAATTGTAAAATCATATATAAAGCATTGAATATGTAGATTTTATGGTGGAATTGGCCGATACTTGATGAAAATCCATAAAAGTATTCAAAAAACACTTCATCGTTAGATTTTCACTAAACAGTTTTATGAAAACTGAGTAAAGACACGCCTGAAAAGCCATTGTATGGCGAAACACGTGTTGTGTTTTTGTAAAACTCACTATGAAGTGTTTCTTGAATATGTAGATTTTAGTTAGTATAGACAAGCCTGAAGAAGCTATTGTATAGCGAAACACGGGTTACATTTTTGTAAAACTGTTTTGTGAACATATCACAATAAAATGTTTCTTGAAATACAAGTATACAATCAGGAGATGAACTATACTAAATCCAGTTTCACCTATTCAAATTGAACAAAGTGGATAGTCACTTACTTTTAGTTAATGAAATACAAAGTGGAACTTTCGTGGGAGATTTGCTGGTAATATATAATTATTGATACCTGAGAAATAATTGTACAGCATTTAGTTTTATTGGTGACTTGCACAATATGTTGCAGCAGTATGTATCCTTCAAGAAAAAACTATAGGATGACAAAAATGCTATTGATTGTTGTTGTGAAGTGAAGCGTACTGCCTACTTCCAAACTTCAAGCTGGGAGTAGACGGATTGAGGCCCCTGCAAAGCCTTGGCGTCAAGTCGGAAAACCCTTGCAGTATGTCACTGCACTGAGGAGTAGGCAGATCGAGACCTCAGTGTGGTGATAGCTTCTTAAAAATGGCTTCAAAATCGAAGCTGAAACGTCGAATTACCTAAAACAGACACGGTTCTACCCGGAATAATCTATATAATGGAATTACATAAATGTCATATAGTACATTCTTTCTGTAGCATTATTTTTGTAACTCAGATTCGTATGAAATCTTGGAAAAAGCTATACAAGAATATTTTGTCGTCTTCTAGAAAATTCCATTTTTGATATGAAATCATCTGAACTGCTCCAAAGTGACGGCGAGCTTTTGAATTATCGTTTAAATAGCAGCGTCATTATAAACATGATTCACAATGGGTCATTCGGTCCCTTAAAATTTTTTATCGGCTTGTCGTCTGGTAGTTATGAATGTTAGTAAGGAGTGAGTGGGCTCTTGAATTTGCATTCTTGAAAACAATGGCAAATGTTTGAACTAGCCAAGTTCATGTGATTATTTTCATGTTCTTAACGTGAACTTGAATAATCTTATTATTTTTAGGATATGAAAAACAATTAGAATTTGTCTAAAAATTGAACTGAGAGAATTTATTTCTATTTAGTGAAATTAATAATGATTATGTAATCATTTTTTATGTTCTTTTGACTGTTAGTTATACATAATCTTATGATCATTTCCATGTTAATGTATGGCACTTTCAACTTGGTGAGACGAAAGATCAATTGAATGGTGGAGACTTAACATTTCTCATGTGTACTGAATGAAACTGATTGATGATATCAGAATAAATTCTGAAAGTTCTTGCAAAAAATATTTGTTGTGAGAATATATAAAAATTTGTTCAGTGCCTTTCACCCTTCAGAGTAGATTTCTTTGAATTTGCTCCATGAAAGTCTCTGGGCCACCCTTAACATTGAAGAATTTGTAGGTGTTTTTGCGGTCCTGATTTAGATACATTCAACATTTTAAAGGCAAAATTACATCAAATTAATAATTTTTGGAAATAGATGGCTGAGTTCATAAATGTTGGTCAAGGATAGTTTAATAGACTGTTATGTTTGTTTCACTACTCGTGATGGTATAAGATAAAAAATGTTCACCTTTTTATTTGTTTGGGATGCTCTCAATATTTTTTCTAGTTTTGAAAAAGACATCAATTTTTTTCTTGAGCCAATTTGGGAAGTTTTCCAATATATTTTCAGAACTGTTTCTGATATCATCAGTTTTTATCCCAAGAGAAACCACCATTTTCCTCTTTTACTAGACCATCGATCTCGTATCATTCAAAATTCATTTCAGCACTCATATTATTATTAAAAATTTTGTTAAGAGACTGACCATTTATTCTTGATGTAGCCCTGAGGTATTGCTTATTGTAATTATTTAATTTTTTGTGTGCATTACTTCTTTCCAATTGCTAACTTTAGTTTTGAATATTCATTTTGTTTTCTCTATGTTATAAAGTGAAACTATTTCTTTTTGCATTTGTAGTGAACTAGATTGTATACATTTCTAAACTGGGTCATATAAACAGAGATTTTGTATTTGGAAGAAACATTTAAGTTGAACAAATGATTGTAAACTTTTACAATTATTGATGAGTTTGCACGAACTGACTTCGATTCATCTATTATTTAATTCATGATGAAATTGAATATTCATTTATTTATCTCTTTATAAAGTGTTTTTATATAATATTGTATTTGAATATTATCAATATTGAAAATAATTTGATATAAAGTGTGCCGCACTTGAGATGAATGCAATCTTTTATTTTTATTTTCAGCAGCAAAGAAATAATTACTGATATAATTATAAACCGCCGTAAGCTGCATATTTTAAGATATTACTGAATGTATTCTACAGTTTCAGCTTCTAATAAGTGTAAATTCATTTCAATTGAATGATTAGCAAGTTATGAACTCGGCCAATTTTATAATATCTAACTTATCATTAGAGATATCGAAAAAAGTTACTTGAAAAAGTTGCATAGAATGTTATTTTATACCTATGTGCTCAGTAGATGACATTGAATTGATAAAACTAGTAATAATTTAGCAAATGTAAATTTATTGAATATGGCATCTGTTTCAACCAGTCCAACTTCTGGTCTGATGCATTTTTCATTCTGTTTGCCAATATTTTAAACAATTTTTCTGCTCGTGTTCATTGATAACCCTGAATATTTATTTCACGCAATCTTCATTCCTGGTAGTACCTAAGAAATAAAAATCTATGAGCGTAATATCTGGGAAACAAAGAGGGCGCACTTTGAAAGAGCTATTTATTCTAATCCACTTCAGTAAAAAATTGTTATTCAACTACTCTCGAATCAGGGGAGAGTTATTAATACAATAATCGTCTATAGTCTATACCTTATTGTAATATCTTGTCACACTTCGAGAGGAAAATCTTCGATATCCCCTGTTGAAGGCGGGTTGTGTTATGAATATAAGTCTTTGCAGTTAATATTCCAGTACGGATTTTCTACAGCCCAATATCTTAAATTTTGTGAGGACATTTTCCCAATGAAAGTAACTCAGTTTTTCAAATTGTATTCAAGTATGTAAGAATTTGTTCAAATGGCTTCCGATGTCTACGAAGTAGATTAGCAGACATTTTATTTATGACACACGACCAGTAGTATTGAAGCATAGCATTTAGATGATTTCTATAAAATTTACGAGCAACCTCTCCACTACCTCTAAACTTTGTCTTCAAAGAATTTTATTATTTCAATTTTTTCTTATAACAGACGTTCAATGGTTATTTTTGAATTTACCCACAATTTACCCCATATTTACGATTTTTCGGTAAATCCAGAACCAACAATCATGCAAACGTGAAATCAGGGAGAGTATTTTGATCTTAGTTTTTCATTGTAGAAAAAATAGCTGCTATGCTATAGTCCCCGAACCTTGATAAGTTGACAACGATAATCATAAGATGCTTGAAAAATGCATCAGACCGAAACAATTGAAATAATAAAAATGTTAATTTTCCAATTGAAATCGACACTTTGGTTTGAACTTTCATTCTCAACAATTTTTTCGAATAAATTTTTTGATATCTCTAACAGGAGGTCAGATAATGAAAACTTGGCTTTATTTGACAATAGCAGCAGCATTACATCTTGCCTATGCCAATAACCCCAAAGCATGCAGTGTATGGAGATCTATAATTGTACCTAAAATTATTTCTTCGCTTCTGAAAATAAAAATATGAGATTGTATTCATCTTTAGTGGGAAACACTGTATCGTAAACATAACTATATTATATTAGCAGTTCTATACTCGCCCAACCCTGCATGGTTAAAATTCAAGCTTAATACTTTCTCGTTTGTTAATATATCATTTTTTCTTATTCGAATCTTATTGTGTAATTAGACCTTCTATGAGTTTAGTGACTGAATGTGTTTTTATTTATTCAATTTAGTTGTAATATATTTTACTTCTCAATCATTATCATTTCGAGGAAAATGGCACGTCTATATTATTTTAACATTTTTGAAAACTTTGGCTCACAAGTAATCAGAGGGCCAAAAACAATAAGTTATAGTAAAAGAAAGTTGAACTAGATTCTTGGTGGAAACAATATCATGAAAATATTCTTTCTCGTTTTTTTATTTTTCGGTTAGATTATTAGACTTTTGCTGATGATAAAATTTCTGCCAGCGCATTTCACGAACCAAGTTGGCATCTTAAGGAGAAGTCAAAGTAAATTTTTTTCTCTACATCTTCGGAAATATTAAAAGTTTTTGTTTTTTTCGTAGAATTCACCACTTTTGAATAATCTTAAAACTACTAAAGATATGATAAATTGATATATAACAGTTTTTATCCATCATAAAATTTTCTCAAAACAAGTCACTTGTTATTTTCTTGGAGAAAGTAATCATTTTCAAAAAAAAGTGTCTCTCAATTCCAATACGGATATAATGCATTCTGTAATTTTTCAACAATGTCACCATCTCCTTTTTTTTCATCTGGTTTGTTCAATAGGGTCACCCACGAAATAACTGGATCATTTTTTTAGAGTACATTTTCATCTATTCTCTTGAAAATGGTATGGAAATAAGGATACTATGAACCTTTTGGGTTCGTGTTTTATTGTAGGAAAGACATTTGACAATGATTATGAATGAGGGAGCCTATTGGAGAAAGCACATGGAAAAAACGCCTCTACATCTGTAGTGACGTTGAGAAATTATTTTGTTATGGAATATAGATATGTTATAAATTGAGAACCGAGTTTATTTCTAATGGAGTTTTCCTAAAAACAGAAGGGAATATATTTTTTGCAAAGAATTTGGTTATATACCATTTCACTTCTTTCACATTTTTTTAATAGATTGGAAGTTACTTATACCTGATATATAAATCAAATCTCTAATTATTTTAAAACGTGGATGGGATTGGCCGATACTTGATGAATATCCATGTTAACATATTCAAGGAACACTTGTTTAACTGTATACAGCTTCTTCAGGTGTGTTCCATTTTAACTAAATTCTTCTTACTTTTCAAATATCTTACTAGCTTGCTTTGAAATCATTCTTACTACCTAGTTATTACCACCAATTTTACATTCTAAGAACAAACATTGAATTGAACATACAATAAAATAAAAACTACTAAAGTTCACGTAATAACCTTACCAGGAATATTAAACTGATTACCAATTCAACGTTAAGAAATGAGTTGAACAAAGGAAAATTATTCAATTCTTCTTGGTCAATGAGTAAATGGCTCGAATTTTCGAATCTATTGATTTCTAAGGATTAAAAAAAATGAGTTCCATACTTATCTCTTCCAAATGTAACACGTCATAGTCGTGATTGAACTTATGCCCCTCTTCCAAAATATGGTTTGTAAATATGGAATTGGTTTTCACATTTAGAAAATCTGGAGTGAACACACATTCAACACTTCACTGGTCTCCACTTCAATTTTTTTTTAATCATTACTATGACTTGACGGGTAGAATTTGGAACCTCTGGCGTAGAACGAATCTACTGAAAACACTTTTTTTTACCACACCAGAACAAAAATATTCTCTCAATACGCTTTTTGATAACCAAGTTAGCATCATCAGGAGATGAGTGAGACTCAATTATCTCCTGATGGTGCTAACTTTGTTAGCACCATCAGCACACTTTGAGTAGCAGTATATTTGTTCTGGCGAACTGATTTTTTTTGTTGTTTATTGTTAAAATTGGTAATTACTTGAATATTGCAAGTAAGGTTGATTGGTGGTTTTAGGTAGTCATCAAAGTAGGTAATTAGTATGAAACACGCCTGAAGAAGTGTTTAGTAAACGGTTCTAAGTGTTACTTAGATACGTTATTTGAAGACTATTTTTTTGTGGAGGAATTTCTTATAAACAGTAAAGGTTATAATTAATTTAATCATAGATATTTGACTTTTTATATAACATAGATTATAAATCCAGACTAGTGACATTTATCTACAAAATTGGAGAAAGATATATTTTTGTGAAATTTTTTCAAATATCTTTTAGAGAAGAGTAATTATGAATGATTAGAATTGGCTAACCAAATTACTTATGGGTTGAAGATTACTTTGTGTGATTCGGATATATAGATCTCAGATATTCATGTTATATTGCATTTCTTGAGTTATGTTTACGTTTATTTGTATATGAGAACGCTATGTTGATAATTTCTACCTAGCACTCTCAAAAATGTACAATTTGTATTTTTATCTCATTTTGCTGTATTGGAAACGGGTGGGATACAACTTAGCACTCATTTAGTTTTATTCTTCACTTTTGTATAGTATTATCATTTAGCTGGTTAATAATCGAACCAAACTTTTTGAACTTACAGTCTCCACAAAATTTCCGTTTGTCCCTCATGTTTTCCAATTTGCATATCAGATTTAACAGTATTCAAAATTATTTGATCCTTTTCCATTACTTGATTAGTTACCTTTGATATACCATTGTTTCCAAGACGGTCAATATATTGTTAGTCAAATAATTATATTATGTGGACTATCTTTTGTTTTCTCTAACAGTTATCTGAATCATACATTATCGGAATAATTGTGGTTTTAGAATAATTATATTCCCACTGACTGCCTAATAAAACCTTACAATATTTTGATGTGTACGTTCGGTGTGTTATTTAAGAATACCTGGGCCCTGTGTGATTATATCTTATAAATCTAGTCAAGTCACACATTTTTCTGTGTTGATTTTGAGCTCAACCATTATCTTGGCAAGCTGAAAAATGTTTATAAAATGCAAAAAATCAGCTCCAGTGTAGTATTTCATGACCAAATAAATTTGTAGACACAGATTTAAACCCCCATTTGGCATCCCTCTGAGATGAACACAGTAATACCCATAATTTCCTCTACAATAGTTTTTTCTAGTTCTTGCGTGTCACAAAATTTATTTAGCCCATTTAGTTGGCGTAGCCGATTCGACATGTTGATTTGTTTGATTATAAAGATGCATATGATAAGTACTTGTGTAACACTTTATTGTTATTTTAGCATTTCGATTTTTTATGAAGTTCATTTTTGATCAGGATGAATGTATTTCTAATTGATATACATTCATTCAGTAAGGAAGTCGTCCAGTCGAAATGCATACTAAAATCATATTTCTGCTGAAATCACAGCAGAATTTTTTATGACCTGTCATTTAGGGAAAGATTCTACCTTTATATTCTGACTGACAACAAAAAGGTTAACACATATATTAGTTCTTTTAGAAATCGCATTTGAACTTGTTTTTTCAGTTAGTTCACCAATGAAGTTGAAAGTCTAATGATTCACTAAGTGAGAGGCACAGCACAGGTAGCAAAAGTTATTAAAATCGGTTACACATATACGGGAGTTTATTTTTTTTTTTTGATAGTCAGTATATTTCGGATTTACTTTTATATAAAAAATAAATAATAGACTTACTTGTTTGAATGAAAAAATACATTAGCATATTTCATAAATTTTGAAAATAGTTGGTGGGTAACTCAAGTGAAAATTTCAACATCAAAATAGTTTATGGGAAATAGCTTTTTGACTTTTTGATTCTTCATCTTTATATAAAAAAATGTGGGGAACTTCCAAAGAAAGAAGGCAATCGAGTTCAAAATAAGCTCTCCAGAAAAATACGTAGATCATGCACCGAAATTTTTTTCAGGTGCAAACTGGAAGAACAAGCTCATTGAAAATTACTACTTTGAAACATATGAGTACGAAAATTAATTTCTACAATTCAGTACTGTACCTCTAGAAGTTTCGAGCAGAAACCACTCGACTTTGTGTCACCGCAAGAGAAAGTATACAATAACATTCATTTGGTTGATTAAAATAATTCCAGTCATAAAATCTTCGTTTCAGTTGAAAAGGTAATATTTGATAGAGGAATATTTCTAGTCAATTCAACTAACCATATGAATGTCGTCTCTTCCGGTGACATAAAGTCTCTGCGAAAAATTGATGTTACGCTTTCAAAGTTATTCAAAAGTTGCTGATGAGTAGTTGAAGACGAGTGTTTTCTGCTCGAAACTTCTAGAGGTACACCTAAGGTTTACTTATATTTTTTATGTAAATGAAATTTTATCTCAATACTCTTTCATAGAGTGCTTTTCTTTAATGTCCCTCCTATTATTTTTTTAACGGGTCAACTCAAAAAATTGAATTTTGGGATAATGAAATTAATGTATGAATACTTTATTTTGAAGTGAAATTTGACAGATTAAACTTTCAAGATGGCGACTGGGCGCCATCTTGATTATTGTGTCAATATCTTCAACTACTACAAAATGGCGGAACTTTTAATAATTTCCTGAATAAATTGACATTTAACTACAAAATATTAGATAATAAGTTTGAGGTCAGTTCAGAAGCTGCTCGAAATGGCTGCCTTGAACTTCTTGACATATGAACAGCCTATCCGATATTTCACTACTTGCTGTTCTTCCGGAATGGACGGATGACCTGGGGGCTTTTTGTTATGTACACTACCGGTAGTTGGGAATTTGGATACAAGTTCCCTCAAATATTTTATACAGATAGGACAATTTGGAAAACGTTCATTGAAAATAAAAATCGCTTCAATTTTTTCTTCCAATGGACGAGAATTGACCATTTCAGAGATTGTTGACGTGTACCTTTCTACTAGTAAAACCGAAAACTAAATTAGAATATTCTAACTGAACAATGATGCTCATTGTCGTACTGACACTTTTGTCGTTTTTATAAACAAAAAATAACTTAACAAACCTCATCGGGTTGTTGGAATTGCATTATGCCAGATAAAAAGGAATATTTCTAGAAATATCGATTCCAAGACCTCTCTTTCCATTTAATTCGCCATCTTGAAAGTTTCATCTGTCAATTTCACTTCAAAATAAAGTATTAATGCATTAATTTCATTACTCCAAATTTCAATTTTTTGAGTTGGCCCGTTCAGAAAATAATACTGGGGAGGGACATTAAAAGAAATGCACTGTATAATACTTTTTTCATACTCCCTGTGAATTATATTTATATGTGTAATTCAATGTTCATGTGTTTTGAAGTAGTTACTTATTTGAAAGAAACTTTTGTGGTCGAGCTACACATCCTTGTGAAAAGTTTATTGAGGTCAAGTTCTTCCCATATTTTTTGCATAAAAATAGAGAAGTAGAGGGCCAAAAAGCTTTTTTTTTTCGAAAGCTACATCTTTCCTAAAAATTACTTCCTTTTCAGTTAAGTAGGTTCTGATATTCATGAATATTTTGGCTAGATTCATCTTAAAAATAGAGTATTTCATCAATTAAATCAGAAGGAACTCTTTGTGATTTTGTTAGAGTAATTTAATTACAAATCTGTATGTAATTATGTCTGTAATTGACGTACACGACTGATATGGATGAATTACATAATGCCTCAAATGAAAGGTTGATTACTTTCAACATTTTTGAATAAAATTATGCACATTCAGGATTGAGTAAGGAATTTTATTCAGAATTAAACTTCAATAACAATTTTAGATAATGAAGAGATTGAAGTGCTGAAATTCTCAATACCACTTTTCAACTCTGTATTTTTTTTTGTATTAAAGGCAAGCCAGGATGATGTTGAGCTCAATATTGTCGACATTTCAATCATACATTCCATATTCATTTCTAAACAAACATTCATTTACAATACTCTTTGTCTCTTACACATTTCTTCAACATCCTCCAATTTTTTTTATGTGAAGTATAGATACAAATGTGACTTTTCATAGTCCTATATAAATATAATAGGCAGATTAAAAAAAGCTCGATCCTAAATGTGCATTATTTTTTTCATAGCTCACGTTTGTCGAGATATCATGAAGAGTCCAAAAGTAGAGGTGTTAGTCACTCGCAACGAAAAACATCACATTCTGATAGTTCTGAAGATTCAAGTTCAAGATTCCGAAAATCTAGTAAACATAGATCAAAGTTTGCCAAAGATATGAAAGACAAAGACAAAAAATATTCAAATCGGGAGAAAAGTTTAGAACGGGAGAAAAAGAAATCGACCAAAAAACATAAGAAATCAAAGAGCAAGAAGAAAAAATCAAGAAGCAGCTCCTCAGACGATGGTTCCAGTGATAGTGACAGTGATTCTTCGGCTGATTCTACGAAATTGTTGGCGAAATTGACAGCGGAACGGCTCAAAGTCGCCGAAGAGAAAAGGAAACGGAAAGAATTGCTCAAGGCTACAGAAACTGCTGAAGAAAAAAGGTTCGTTTTAATTTTAGTTTTATCATGTTCTTATACATGTACATGTACTTCTTGTACATGTTCTCATATTCTTCTGGGCATGAATTGGGTTGTCCATGAATTGCTTTCATCCTATCAGTTTAATCAACAAGTTCAAAAACATGAAAAATAGAGATAAAGGTCCTAAAAATATTTCTTAGAAATAATTCGATTCAGAATCACCTCTAGAAAAATGATTTTGAAGGATTTTGGTGCAGGTAAAAAATTGCAATTGTTATTAACAAAATAAGATTAAAAAAA
>WOGO01001445.1:0-15595 GCA_015342085.1 Leptinotarsa defecta
TTGGTAAGTTATTGATATTGTAAGTTACTTAGGGTATCTGGTGGATTAAATTTACCTGGCGCCCATTAAGATCTATTTGAAATTTGCTAAGTTAGTTAACCTAGTCCCGTCTCCACTGTTTAGCTTAGCCGCGGATACCCATCTGTCTTATTTGTTACCGACAGATGATTTAGTCTCCTCTTGTGATTTGTGAGGTGACAGTATCAGATTCCTCCAAGAAAGTGAATGTGGCGAAACTGGACATTATTGCTATTGTATAGTGAAACACGTGTTGCGACTTTATGAACGGTTTGAATACAATTCCACAATGAAGTGTTACGTGTGGAACTAAAGCGAGTCAAATTATGTTAATCACTATTTTTGTACAGGCATCGCTTCCGGAGCACTCAAAGAATTATTCTGTGCATATCATAAAAAATACATATTTCGAGCTAGTTGGCCATCATTATTTATGTATTTCTTATAATAATTTCAACACACAGACAAAGAATTTCTTGATTTCAAATTATTGATATTATGAAATACAATTATTTCCAAGGCATATAAGGATATGAGTAAAATATACTCAGCGAAATAAGTGTGTATAAATATTCACACTGACAATATATTGGAAATGGGAGGACGTTATTTACGAAGTATATACCAATCCATTCTCTTCACCGAACAATAACCGTAATTACCCTTGTTGAAAATCGAACATAAATCTTATAAATAATGCTACGCCACCAACACACGTCAAATAACTTCAAATTTCCGAGAACGTAACATTTTTAGCCTTTGCCGAGTTGTACCATAGAACACGTCCCCTCATCATAAAATGTAAAATAGAAGTATCACATTTCATTTGGCAACGCCAGCTTTCGTATGTTTTGGTCGAAGAATAATTGAAAATAAATCAGAGCGGTCCGTGGAACGGGCTTGAAGCTAATTTACAGAGGTCATTCCGGTAATGACCGCCGAGCCGGCTTCAGCTCCAAGTTAATTAACCCGCAATAGTGAGTTTTCCACAGGGTCGGTATTCGTTGAAGTTTCCCCAACTACTTCGATGATTTTTTTCAGTGGCCTGTCACTCACATATTTTGTCAATAAAACTAGTCAAAAACAGATAAACGTTTCACTTCTTTGATTGACGACTTGTTTATTTTGTGGAAATTCATGTTCACTGAGGATACACTACAAAAACACACTTTTGTCTGTTTTCCACTATATTTCTTTATTGTTGATCGGTTTCGGCTATTACACCATTCTTAATAAGAATAAGCAACATAGGTATAAATTACTCAGATTTAAATGTAATCAGTTAGTTTTGAAAATGGTGTAATAGCCGAAACCAGTCAACAATAAAGAAATATAGTGGAAAATAGACAAAAGTGTGTTTTTGTAGTGTATCCTCAGATACACGTTTATTCATTTAACTCGTTTGTCAACTTTGCCCAAAGTTCAATCATTTACAATACAATCCACCTAACAAATTGTAATTCTCGTTAATTACTTTGGCTGACCCAAAAAAATACATGTCTCAATTTGAACTCCAGGGTACTTTATATTGAGTTTGGGACTTGCTAAAACTTGAACGTTTAATTAATTACCCAACGTAGAAGTCATTTTGAAAACAATCCGTTTGCTGTGAACATGCAAAAAAGGAGGTCTAAATATTCACCGAGTACTGAAAAGTTTCCATAAACAATATCTGAACAGATAATGTTCAGATACTATCAAATGTAAATTACTTTGTTTATCTTTCAACGATTTTTGATGCTTGCTCCAAGAGTTGCTTGTTGAACAATTTTCATATATGAACTAACTCTTCAATATAACATCCTACCCAATACATAGCTCTGCGGGCGACAGTACGTGCGTCATCCGTGTCCATGGTAGAAATTCCATCAGTAGTACTCTCGCATGGAAAGAGCATGCAAAAAAACTCCAAAGATTCAATACAGAAACTGGGCAGTATTTTATGTATCAGTATTCAATTCTGTTCCTAGCATTTTCCATTGAGCTATATTGCGCCAATGTGATACGTTAAGGAATGGAGGTCTTATTTTTTTTACATATACTTTGGAAAATAGTCTTCTCCGAAAATTGTTTCTATTTTTCTAGGTCTAACTAGGATGACAAGCAGAACTGCGAGTGCTCATATTACATAGACCTACCACTTTTGTTCGGTAAATGGATTTACGTAGCGAAGGTATTTCCAAGAAAGTAGGGTCTCTCGAAGTTAAAGAAAATCTCCTATCTCTCAGTTCACTTCTCCTCCAACAGTTGCAACATTTTAAAGTAGTTTTTCACACTTGATTCCACTAATTCTTTCTTAGTTCATATAGCCTAGAGTGTTATTTGGACAGTAAAAAAAAAAAAGTTTAAGTCAAATTGTGAGAGGTTGTATAAGGTGGATCCGATAAGGTCTATAAATCGACTTAGGTGGAAGATAGATAGAGAAAATGTGCGAATGTCTCATGATAGTTTTGATTAATTTTCAAAGAAGGGTCAACAATGAGGTGTATTACTCTATTTCCTATGGAGTTGACAAATTTCAAAGTGTTCTTGGTTCTAACTGTATGTGAGTGGTGTTCTAGAAGGGTTGGAATATATAGATCGTTGAAAGTTGCTGAAAGGTAAAATAATTTAGGAAAAAAACATAGTTGTGGTGATATTTTGAACGTTAAATAGGAGGTTCTGCTTATGGTTTTTTCCAATATGGATAACGATCAACCAGGCCGGGTTTCAGCTTAACAGATTAATTCAATGGTTTCACAACTTTTTGCAACCGACAACTGGAGTGAAGTTTCTCCCAGGTTTCAATGATGTTGGAAAAAATTAAATTTTCTTTTTTCCCTTCAGCTTGATCACCGTTCATGATTTTCGATTCTGCTCAAATGAATTCATTATATTGCGATATCACTGACGTTTTGAGGTGAAAATACAGTTGTTGCTATTTCCAAATTGTCTTCTTGAATATTAGTGGATGCAGTTTTTTGAAATGAATAATTCTTACCTAATAGTTATAATCTTGAACATTCAAACCGGAAACTTGTTGGAATGTTGATTAGAAACGACCGCAATCATTATTTTTTTTCACCAGTTTCTAGTCAATTTACCATACTGCTATCGACATTTTACGATTTGGCTGACGGCCTTACATTCTTCTCAGAAGAATATGTGAAACTATCAACTGTCGACTTTCTATAACCTTTCTGAAAATTCAATTCACCCGGAAAATACGCAACGTTTTCCAGTTCATCGATTACGTCTCAGTCTATATCTTATCTAGAAAGGAACATCATCATTTCTAACGCCAACCCTGAAGTCTTCCTCGATTCGCCTCCACGATATGTTTCTCTCAGCTCATTTCATCGCGATAAAGAGCTCCATATGAGGCATAAACTTTCGGCAAGGCTTTTTTCTATATATAATTATCTTGCGAACATTTGATGAGGTGTGGGATATCCCGAATGTAAAAGAAAATGGATTATTTAGTTCGCCTTTTCTTTTTATGCTCTGTATCCGCCCTTAATGACGGAGGATTAAATGTATTTCATTTATGTAAAATTCCGTTTAACTTGTTTATTTTTCGGCGATGATGGTCCATTTCGCTATATATACATCAGACTCAGAGTTGGAGTATATGTTGAATTTGTTTTTGTTACTAAAAACGTTTACGTTTGGTGAATTAGACTTTCTGTTCATTTTCCACAGAGTACTATAATAACTTACGGACCGATTGCACTGGTGCAGAGGCAAAATAAATTGGGATCAACAGTGGAACTGCGTAGCCTTCAGCGATGAATCTCGCTTTTGTTTGGGTATGCAGGATGGACGAGCAAGAGTAAGAAGGCGTCGTGGTGAAAGACGAGATCCCCAGTTTGATGTGAAGAGGCATGTTCATCATAATGTTGGTTTAATGGTATGGGGTGCCATTGCATATGTAGCAGGACACCTTTAGTCTATATTAGAGGCACCATGACAGCTCTTTGTTACATTCACGAAGTATTGGAGCCTGATGCCCTTCCATATCAATTTTAATTAAAAATGGCTGATATTTTAAATGTTTTTCATTCTGCCGAAATCGCACCTATGAATTTGAAATTTGGTGTCTTTCAGTGCCTTTCACTCAGAAACAATTTTTATAAAAAAAGTTTTTTGGGATGATGCGAAATTGACTGCCTACTCTCATTCCAGGAGAAGTTACTGAATTTTTACCATCGAACATCGTCCACAAAGTATGTTGTTAGTTGCGGGTAGCTGCACACAAAGTTAACAAGAGGAATTGTGAAAATTGAATTAGTCGTGAAGTTTTATAGTGTCTGAACAATGCTTCACTTCGCGGTTGAACCTCGATTTCACTGATAATTTAACTGCTCTCTTGATTTGTAATCAAGAATACTGTCTAAGTAATATTTTATTTTGAGTATGAAAAGAACTCTATGCAGTTCCAAAAAGAAAATTTGAAAGTTGAGTTGGTGGTAAAGCTTTTTTCTACCAGTTTTTGAAGTTATTCTATAACCAATATGGTAAGTATTATTTTTTTCAGAAATTACCATAGAATCATCAAAACCGGTTCAGAATTGAGGAAAATATGGACATATTATATTTTTAGAATGCCGCGACATTGGATTTCTGCTTGCTTCATAAAATGTAACCACTGGTATTCACTGTTCAAATTTACGTTTTTGGGAGAAGTTATTATGGTATTTTGGTCATTATAGCATTCGTTATATCTTTTGAAAAATTATTTTTTCAACAAACATTATTTGTGAGCCCAGGACACTAAAACAGACATTCATGCTGAATTTCAACCCTATAGGTGATATATTTGCGAAATAAAAAATGTTTGAAAGTTCCGCCTTTTTTAATTCCTAATTGCTGACGTCTAGCCAAGTTTTGGTCGGATTAAGAATCAAAACCTCGCAAAATGACCGTCTCACAATATTCTACAATGAAAGTACCAAAACAGCAATTGAAATTTGTTTTATTTGTTATATCTATGACTGTATGTTAAACTAGATACTTTGAAAACAGTTTATCAACTTCGTGAATTGCTCGTTGTAAATGCCTGCTAAGAAACATATATTAAAGAGGAAAAGGTAAGACCTCATTAATCCTTGCACAAAATTTAACATCCGAGGGTGGTCGTTCGTAAAGGGGCGACATCTGATTAGTACGAAAACAAATTTCAACAGTTTTTTCAATAGATTATTTTAATCTGTAACAATGAATAACATAAGAACTGAAAATCAACGCAAAGAACAATTATCTTAAAATGTTTTCTATGCAGTTCTATCAAACTGCATAGGTTGAATCCTGCTAATAATTATGGTGAAAATCGGCCTTTTTTTTTGATAAGTCGCCTAGGTTAATAGTACCTTGAAATTATTTAACATGTAGTAATTATCAAATCACATTATAGAACCAATATTTTTGGAAAAACATGACGATTAATACTGGTCCTTTATTTCTTGAAGCAAACATGATAATATGCCTATATCATAACATGCTAGACTGTCAATCATTTAATAACGCAGAGTCAAAAAGTCGAATTGAATTAGGATATCTCTTATTTTCATGAGAACAGTGCTCTACCTGATCATTTTTTTCCACTCCAGCTAAACAATTAGCATTGTCAGAAAATTTGGAAATGACCAAATTATGATTTTGATTGAAATAATGACAGATACCCATAGGTAAGTATAAGTTTTCTTACAATAACCATTGGTGTCAATTAAACAATTTTTCTTACCAATCATGACTTGCTTTTATATTGAGTTCTGAAAATGTCATGCATATATCCACCATATTCTAGGTTAATTTTGCGAAAATAGGTTGAAATTGGAAATTATAAATTCATAGCACATGTCAGTTGGACATTATTCTGAAGATATCATAAGAACAAGGAAAAAATTATGTTCAGTTCCTCTCTTGAAATGATAAACAAACGAACATTGGCACTCAATTCTAAATATTCAATCACTAAACTCTCAAATAATTGCCAATGAAAGTTGTTCCAACATTTCTTTTCTTTAAGAGCTATTTTTAAATATGTTCTCATCCTTTCAATTTAGTAACTTGTTGAAAACCATGTTTACTATTTTTTATACTCATTCAAGTCTAATAAATCAAGATCTGCCGCTGTATCTAATTACTTTCAAGGAGAAAGTAATTGAATTTTTGTCATTTCACTTTTTTTTTGTCTTGAAAAATAAACCAAAATGTTGAATCTGCTCCTTTATTGTCTCTCATTGTCATTCAATGTTACAACTGAAAATGTTTTGCTGAAATAGATATCCAATCTCTTCAAAGAATTTTTGATCACTTGTGCAAAATGGTGATCTTATATACGATCTACATGTATGAAAATGTATTCATCACATTGTAACAATTTTTAATACTGTCTCCTATAATAATATTGGCGACATGGAAATCGAAACTGACCTTCTGTTCTGTTTTAAGTCAACACTATTACTAGAAAACTGATAAAATGAAGCTTTCTATGAAAAATGATATTGAAATCTAATTGTACGGTGTCGGCTTTCGTTTGCCAAGACATTATAGCTAACAGACAACATATTGTGTAATCGCCATAAAGAAATTGGTAAAAGATTCTACAAAGGAGGTCAAGCTTGATTGTCTATATAAAGTAAATAAGACTGCGATCGATCAAGGAAACTTATGGCGGAAAGAATGCAGGTGAATAGTGTTATCTATTAATTGTTTGATTTCAAGGTATACTCATATCGAATATAGACATTGAGAATTTGTACTTCTCGTGTGTCCTGTTCTAGTATCTCACTTCACTGTAAAAATATAATTAATATAAGATTTCTAGGTCACATTTTCGGGACGTTTGATATTAACATAAATATTTGGATTGAAATATTTATAGAGTATTGTTGTTAAATCGTGAATATGGTTAGAAAACGTTCATCTTCCATAAATATTTATAACAGAAATAGTATTATACTATTGTATCAATATAAATGCTATGAATATAGGAATCTGAATATTTTTATCGTTGTTTTAAAATAGCTAGGTATAGTCCCACTAAATGCTCAGGAAGTACCTGTCATATCATAACTTCTGTAACATATTACGAAAAAAACTATATAGTAATAAATAAGGGATGATAAAACGCAATTGACAAAATAGCGATGTGACATTTGACTAATGAGAGACTAAGAAAAAAATACGGTTTAGCTTCAGCCTAGTTTTCATTGTACTTTTTCAAGAGATATTTGAAAATAAAAAAAAAACTAAAAAATGTTTCGGAGATATAGAAAATTATAAAGGGACATATCTCAGAAAGATAATTTGCATACAACCTACAATTTTATAGGCAATTGAAAATGTTGCGGAATTTTTTTGTTACTTGTCTATAGTTTTAATTTTTGACTTTTCGGCTATAAACGACTAGAACAAGTTTTGAATTTCGACATACAAAAAAGAATGGACATCTGATAAGATGAGAGATGCTGACGATGAAGATAACTGCATTAGAAGCGACTAAATTGGTTAAGTTTGCAATATATTGAATCATAAAAACTAACAGTAAAATGAAGTGTGGAAGAAACATGCTTCATTCACAATTTGGCATAACAACAATTTTAGATTTTATGAAAAGTGAGAAGAATTGTAATTGTAATTGAATTTTTTTTCCTTTTTTGTTCAAAGCATAATTTGCAATACAATTTGTATTTCAATGGTGATTTTGAATGAGACGTAACTAGTAAACTGTAGCCTGTATAACAACTTCCCTCACCTATTCTAGTTCTACCGGAAAAGAAAATACAAAATACTTACGTCCTGTCTGAGGGCGAAAACCACCCACATAATAAGAATGAGGGTGCATAACAGCTGCCAAGAACATACTTGAGGGAGAAAACGCTGACTGTTGGAATATTTTTAAATCAAAGCCTAAGGGATTCGTGCATTTTTATTAAAGAAAAAAGAGCCAATTTGGAGAAAATTATGAGTGAGTGTCTCTCCCCTTGACTATAAAGTGGATAAATTGAAAGGATATTGCATAAAATGCTTCATTTTTCAATTTGTCGCTTTAATTTTGTGACGTGGCATGTTCAAGCGCCCTAATGATTGAATATAAATAAAAATACAGTGGATTTCAACAAAATTATATTGCACGTCATCAAGTTCTCAGTGCAAAGTTCGTCTCCGCTTCATTTTGACAAAAATATTTTGAAGTATGTTGATGAAATTTTTATTTGGGTGAACATTTTGTTACAAGTGTTGTATCTAGTTGGAATGGATCTTCATAATATATCGAACAGGTTGATTTCCACCCACAATTTCTGCATCCAAACAAAATTTCAAGTGATTTTGACAACAAAGAGTTAGCCATTGTCTCTTTCAAATTCTTAACGCCCTCAAATGCAGTTACATTGTATTTGTTCGAAAAATTGCGCATTTTTAAGTAATATAAATCTGTTTAATGTATAGTGTACATAATTCTTAGTATAATTATTAACACTATTAAAGAGTGAAAGAAGTATATTTTTCGAGTTCTTGATTTTTTTCTTAGGAAATTTCAGACATTTTTTGTATGAAGATGATGAAGTACTAAGCCAAAAAGCTGTTTTCTTAAAAAATCTGTTGAAACCATTTTGGTGGACTATAACAGTTGCAAGTTGCAAACCATTAATTTTTTGCTTTCCGCCATCGTGTTGCTGACATTATTTCAAAATTTGATAGGGTG
Source organism: Leptinotarsa defecta (assembly GCA_015342085.1). Lineage (NCBI taxonomy): Eukaryota > Metazoa > Arthropoda > Insecta > Coleoptera > Chrysomelidae > Leptinotarsa > Leptinotarsa defecta. The sequence continues at coordinate 8,708 of WOGO01001445.1, forward strand.
CTAATTTCATATTCATTCATTTGGGTTGAATTTTTCCACTAGTGATCTATGTTTCTACTCATTCATCTTTCCAATTCCTATTTGATAGAAGTTTTTACATTGTGTTTTAATTTTTGGTTGAGAGGAAAGGAAGGCATAACTTAAATTTCTACAGTATTTTGCATACCGATAGAGTTCAACTACTGAATGAAACTTGCCCTCATTCTCATCAGTGATGATAGACCGAACCTCAAATACATTGTTGTGATATGCTAATACTGAGAATGAAAAGCATGATCATCTACTCTTACTGAAACACCAAAAACTCAAACTTGGTAGATCTACTCGGAACCTCTGGCGTGAAATGAATCTAATCGTCTCCTGATGATACTAACTTGCTTAGCGAAACTCACATCGAGATACATTATTTTGTTGTAGGAAAAGTGTGATTAATAGAAATCGTTTTCTACATTTCTCTGCAACTTTCACTGCAAGGTATTCAGTTGAAATCAGAGCCCACGACCCAAGCATTCGTTATCGAATACCTGGCAACGCTGTTATACCCTGCTAAAACTCTCATCAATGGTACTAGGCTGAACTGTTAGACACTACCATCAAATCATCATTACCGATAATATTGAATTACAACGTTATCCTGATTAAAAAAAATTCGAAAATCATTTTCCTTCATATACACAGCTTTGAAATATTGTTGTTTTTGTGGTATTGCTTTGCATAAGTTATAACTATACTCCTTTATATTTCTGTCATTCAAGGAAACGCAAAATATAAAATCGCATGATTGATTTTATTGTTAAACCTGTCACCTTTTTATTTCCAAACTATTAGAGTTCATGCTAATTTTTTTTCTACAAACGCTTATTTCAACGCGACATAACAAACCGCCTGATACCAAACATCGCGGTTCATTGTTCTTTAGTTTACTTCTGGTATCGATGGCATGCGACCTATATTTCGGATGCTCACGCTATGTCAACATCAATTTCACGTAAATGACGTAAAATCCACACCCGTCTTCGGTTTTTTATATATGTATATAAGGGCATCGAGCACACACCTTTTTGTTATAGTAAAACGTCACACCCCGCTTGTACAGTTGACATTGAACTTTTATTATGGCATATCTGGCATTGTTATAATTGTAAACATATGTCATGTATATGAATTGTAATGAATAATTTTCGAATAATATTAATAACTTACCTAGATGGTAGCCTGCATCGAAAGCTGATAAATGTCATGCATAAGAAAAGCCAATTATTTGCAAAGACTATCTAGATGTTGAATTTGTAAAAAAAATTGTTTCTGATTGAAGTAGAAAATTAATGTGATTTTTTAGTTGAAAGAATCTGTAAAAAAAATTAAAAAAATAACATTTTTAATAAACAAAAAATCGAAATTACAAAGAAATAACATAGAAGCAACAACCAAAAAAATTAAAAATAGATATAATAATTTTAGCTGAAAATTGAAAATATTATTAACAAAAAATGAAAAATCAAAATTGTGAACAATCAGTGAAACTAAGAAGCCATTGAACGTTCGTAAGGAGGAACACTGGTTTGGGAAAAAATTCAAAGAAGCCGCATATATGTTGTCCAACGACGCATTTAGCCAAGCTATTGTAGAGATACGTAACATATGGAAACTTTTAATCAAGCAGAAAACGACCAACTCTCGCCAAACGGTGATCTCCCGCTAACACCAATGAAGCGGGGAGAGGGAAGAGGGGATAGGTGAAAGCACCCGAATGACCTAAATATAGTCAGATCTCAGAGAAATAAGTCCAGTTATCACCCGAAGACGATTGTGGATACTAACAATCGAAACGTCGTAACATAACTTGGTTTGGAATCTTTTAATTTTTATTTTTCAGCTTGTATTGATATTTCCATTTTTTGTTTTTTTTGGTTGTTGCTTGTAAGTTATTTCTTTTAGTTTTTTGTTTAATAAAATTGTTATTTTTTCGGTTAATCTTTTTAATTTTTTTCACATATTCCTTCAGGGAGTTCAAATCAATGTATATTATGTTAGACAATGGAAGTCCGAACTGATGAAACAATTTTTAACTATAAGTTAATTACACGGTTATCTTATTAAACATTAAAAATTGTAGCCTGGGGTTAGTTGTAACAAAATCCTGGGACTAGTTGTAACATGTTACAACTTGCCCCGTTAATTTGTTCTAGAATGAGGGGGTATAATAAAGAGGAAGACGGAGAGGGGAACACAAAGCCAAGATGTGTACGAGTTAGCTGCAGCTGAAGTTTCAGAAAAGAACTGCAGCATTCGGAAGGCGAGTGATCATTTCGGTCTATGTCATGTATCTCTTTATAAATATATTCAGAGAAAGCAGAAAAACGACACCCCTAGAGTCTGCTATGTTAAGCCTAGACAAGTATTTTCCGAAGAACTAGAAATCAAAATGTCATCATATGTCCTTAAATGCTCAAAAATATATTTTGGATTGCTTCCTACAAAGTCAAGAAATTAGCTTATGCATGCGCTGTGAATCTTGATACCAAAAATATACCCCCTTCTTAGCACGAAAATAACCTGGCTAGTTCCGACTGGTTCCAAATTTTTTTATGCAGAAATCCTAATTTGTCTTTAAAGATACCAGAAGTGACGTCAATAAGTCGAGCAACATCTTTCAATAAGACTAATGTTGATATATCAAGGACTTCTCCAACAATACAAGTTCAGCGCTTCTAGAATATGGAACATTGATGAAACCGGGGTCACAACATCCCAAAAACCTAAGAAAATATAGCTGCTCGTGGCCAGAAACAAGTTGGTGCCATCACATCGGCTGAGAGAGGAACCCTTGTAACAATTGCTTGTGCCTGTAATGCTGCGGGTAACTTTATTCCACCTAAGTTCATTTTTCCCAGGCGCAAATATTCTGATATGTTTGTTCGCGGTGGGCCTCCAGATCTCATTGGATGGCAGTGGATGACAAAAAAAGAATTTGTAGGTTTTATGGATCATTTTATCAAACACGCAAAACCCACCAAGGAAGAACCAGTTTTATTACTTCTTGATAATCATAGCTTACATGTGAATATTGCAGTTGTTCGACAGTCTAAAGACAACAATGTTATTATGGTTATTTTCCCCTCAATGCTCTCACAACTTGCAATCTTCAGACGTATGAGTCTATGACCCTTCTAAAAACTACGTAAATAGGGCACAGACAGCATAGATGCCTAATAATCCAGGAAAAACAATGACTATATATGACATCCCAGGGATAGTAAAGGAGTATTTGTCGCTCGCCTTAAACCCAGCAAATATTATGAATATGGCCTTTGAAAGCTGATATTTTCCAAGACAGTGACTTTGTGACGTCTTATATCACTGACCGTCCAGATCCTACTAAAGAGTCAGAAAACGTTGTAAATGCCATAGAAAATTTGACATCGGATCTGGAAAATCCGGGCAAGGGTAAGGAAAAAGGGAAAGGAAAAGGTAAATCAACGAAAAATAAAGATAAAGTGGAAAAAGTTAAAAAAAGCCTATTGTGTTCAGATTCAGACACTGAAACTGGGGATTGGTTTTGTCTGGTCTGGAATGACGCTTATAGTGATTCGAAAAAAGGTTAATGAGTAGAATGTGTTGTTTGTAAGATGTGGGCACATGTAGGATGTTTCACAAGAGACACTATTTCTTTTAGATGTTCCAACTTACCCCAAGCCTGGGGTAAATTGGAACATCTGAATGGACATTTCATTTAAAAAAGCAAATAGTGAAGTTATTACCTATATTTTAAACTGTTAGTATAAGTGGGCCTATGGCAACGTGAATGTTACGGTATTATCCTACCACGCAGACTATCCAAGTTCGAATCTTGGTGAAACGAATGATTGAAGTTTCAATCACAGTTTAATTTTCAGTAATTGAATCGATATATTTCAAAATTTAGCAGTTATTCTGAAAATTATTACAAGCCCCTCGCTCCCCTAATGCAAAGAAGTAACTTTAAGACACAAACTGGAAGAGAAATCCTTCCTCAAATAGCTACTTTCATATAAACATTGAATTACACGAAAGAAAAATACTTTCGAAACAAATACTTTCATATGAACACTGAATTATATGAAAAACACTTTTCTCTACTCAGTTTTTATTCCAAACATTCGTTATGGAATTGAATCAGATATCATTCACAGGGTTCCTACACAATTTAGTAAATAAAAAAGCCGCCGTAAGACACTTGCCTTATCAGCTCTTCAGTACCAACATCCACACGTGTGCTTGTTTTAGATTTATTCTACGCCAGAGATTCCAGCTCTACCTTTCAACTGATATATTTTCTGATCCACCAATATCCACCAGAATATTTATTCAGGTCACATTCTCTCTTGTTGAAGTTAATCTTGTTTTTGCTTCTCTTCTAGGCGTCGCTATTCATCAGGTTCATTCTGTATCTAATCACTAATTCAAAAGTATTGATGTTTTTGCCATATTGTCAAATTCCAAGATATACAAGCTATAATGAAACTGTTTATACATGTCAAGTAATATGCGCTTATTATTGACTCGAAAAATGTTGAACATGATACTAAATGCATAGTACTGGAAGTATGTTAACACAGGGCGACTCACTTGAACATTGTTTTATTAAGTGTGCAAGATTTGTTCAAAACTCGTTTGTTAATATAAGAACTATTTTTTTATTGCATTGTACAAATTTGTAAACATAAGTGATGTATGTATTGTTCCAAAAATATATTATGAGTTCATTTTCAACTTAATTATTTTCTCCATTCATCTGGAAGTTTTCCACAATTTCTGTCTATAGATGTAGAAGTAGGAAGCCATATTTTTTTTCATTAATCTCTCCTTTTCAATTTGAGTTCACTGATTATTTCACGTAAACGATAATTTACAAAATATCTCACATTTGATTGACTGTTATGTTGACATTTTCTCATTTAATTTACTGAATACTAACTTTTCAGTTTGAATTTTCAAAAAATTACTTACCGCTTCATCAATAACAATAGATTTTCCAAAATTGTTTTTCTATTCTCAAGTTTTATATTCGAGCAAGTTCAATCGGTTTAAAATCTTGCTAGGCAAGACCGTATGTCGAGGGGTTTCATCTTAAATTATCAAATACCAATTTTTATGATGCACTGTTAGGAACCTTTGGTGTAGTAATGAATATTACTGGAGTTTTTTTCCAACACCAAATCGTTATTTTCAACACCTCGACACGTGTTACGGTCACCAAGTAATCATCTACAAGAGGAAGATCAAAACTAGAAACTAATGCGAAGCTAACCCTATTTATACTATATGGGTATCCCATACAGGTAAACCATCCAGGCATACCATCCAGGCATACCACCCATACAGGTATACCAACCTAAATTAATTTTACAATTTTGCCTTATCTATTATTTTACAATATATGTTAAATAAAATAATTTTCAGCTATATAAAAATTAATTTCACAATATTGCCTATCCAAATTTATTTTTGCAATGTGTCCTTATTAGTAATCAGTAAACCCAACAATATTATTTTATTTCAACAAGCTATATAGTATGCTCTTTGTTATAGGTCCCTCATCGTTATTCATAATATTATTGTGTTTACTTATTTCTACACTCTCATAGGCATCTAGTTGCCTGCTGTTGTTAACTTGTCTAACTAATCTTAATGAACTGAAGTCTATGGCATGATTATGTTGCAAAATATGATGGGCGACTGCTGATTTTTCAGGTCTTCCTGACCTTGGTATGAACTTGGTAAGAAAGTGATTTTTAAAACAAGTCATACACTATAGAGCCTTTTGGGAAGTCTAAAGACAAAGTCGAGAATTCGAAAAGTCTGGAATTTACGAAATTGAATGCGATGCAAAATATTATGGACAGACAAAAAATCTATTAAAGTAAGATATAAGGAACACATAGCGCACTTGAAATAATAGATAAGGCAAAATTGTAAAATTAATCTAGGTTGGTATACCTGCATGGGTGGTACGCCTGGATCGTTTACCTATATAGCATAAATAGGGTTAGCCTCGCATTAGTTTCTAGTTTTAATCTTCCTCTTTGAAGATGATCACTTGATCTTGGGAAAAAACTCCAGTAATATTTAAATACCAATTTGATTGAAAGCAACATTTTGAAAATTATGGGATTGCACGCATTTCAATAGATTTTCAAAAAACTTCAAATTTCAAAATGTATGTGAAATACCTCAAAGTGAAAATTCATTCTAATTCAATTCTCCCTTAACATTATGAACATACTTCGAATACTTATCTATTTTCTCGTCTTATTGTTTTCATGCATCGAATCCGGCGTAATTGTCTTATTTTAATTTTTTCTATATTTATAATTTCATTCACTTTTGTTTCTCTTTATGTTCTTATGAGTATTGTCTATTTCCTCCACTTTTTTCTCATTAATATTCACGTCTCCTCTCCTTGAATGAGTATTTATGTGACAACTTTCTCAATAAACCAGATTCAATGTACATATTTAGGTTTATATTTTTTTCCAGGATTTCTTCAGTCTAGTCCTTTCATTATTTTTAATAATAATGAGCCTATAGTTATCTGAAAATTTACACTTGATGTGCTGTAGCATACTTTCATTTTGGCCATTGTTGTTTGTATCTTTCCATAATCATCATGATTTTGTCGTTTTTTAAGAAATGCTTCCACTATGCTGGAAATTTTCTGATTTTTATTATGAGCATAACTCTTACATTTTTCTGTATCTCACTTTTTTCGCCAGCTTGCAGTTTCATCTGGGACAATTATAAACAGTTGTTTGATGGCAAAATATATTATGTTGAATATGTATATTTGTTCACATTTGGAAAGTTATCTATCAGTTTTTAACAACTTTCATAAAAAAGTTTTACGTT
>WOGO01001446.1:0-18186 GCA_015342085.1 Leptinotarsa defecta
TTTGAAAAGGTTTTAGAAACCCCTCCTCATCCGACTATTCCATATTTTAGGTGTGATTCTATTAAACTTTGGTAAATAATTTTGAGCTGTCTGGTTTCAAATATGTCTGCTATTCTCCTGAATCTATATAGAATACATCATAGTTTTTTAATAGATAATCTACATGTGAGTACCATTTGAAGTACCAAGATACTTAGCTTCATTTGCTGACATAATGGTGAAGTTATTACCGATAGAAATTTTATTGAAGTGTGGTGCTTAAGTTTTATTGCTGCTGAAAGGTAAATAAATGTTTTTTTTGAAATTGATTCACAGCAACCTATAATTCAGCCATTTCATTATCTTGGGAAAGTCATTTTCGATTTTATGTTTTAATTCCTGCCAAGTGTCACTTTCATATAACAGGACAATGTCGTCCGCAAAACTTATCATTTCACATTCAGCTCCTTTGATAAAGAGATTGTTCAGGTGAACAGTAGAGAGTAAGGGCCCTAACACGGTACCTTGTGGTACACCACATGTAATCATTTGTTCCTCACTAATGTGGTGTGCTAATGTTTGAAATTTCAAATAAACAATAAACCAGTTAAATAAAATCGAACCGGTTATCAACTATCACAAACGATGTCTTAACATCGCATTTTATCAGATTTAATATTAATATTCACCCGATCATCCGTTCACATACTATCTGAGCCATTTCATAGAACTACTGTCCGTGGTGACCCAGATTAAGCAAAACATTGCATCGAACTCACAGGTCCTATATTATGAATTAGTCCTGAGTTTACTCTGAACTAATTCACTCAATGGGGATTGTAGATGGTTTATTTGAACTGATAGATTTGCAGTCGATTAATCAAGCTCCAGAGCAAAGTAACATTTAACGTCATAATGTTCAATTGATCGGTAATATGTATGAATTATTTATAGCAGGCCATGGTTAATGCATTACACGGTTGAGTGAATCAAATTGTGTATGTACGGCTGTTATATACATTGATGAAAACTTTCAATATCTCTTGGATTCTGAATCCAAATGTAGCGAAATTTGTGGAAAATACTACTGCTACTTTACCCATCGATGAACTAGGCATGTAAATGAATTTTGTGTTCACTTATTCATTTTCTTATGCATGGAGAAAATTTGTTTATTTACTGATACGAACCCAAAACCCCATGCAATAACCCAAATTACAGCTTATCAAATCTAGGAAGCGACTTGCTACCGAGCAACATGGTGCGCCTATTTGGGTTTTAGAGTGGCCTGAGAGTAGAGTCCTCGCTTCAAGTGGCAATAAGGGTTGATGTTTTCTTTTTAATTGATGGTCAATTATCAGTTTAGTATGATAATGCAGTATTTGAGTATTTGAATTTAAATGAGCAGTCTATATCGCATTTAATTTCGGGATTATTGAGGAAAGGTAGAAAGACTCATTCTGAAAATGTAATTTATGTGGGTTTACTATTTAATTTCGAAATTATTATTTCTTGGTAAACGTTTTATTTATTGGGATGAATGAATGTAAACAAAAGTATAATTGAAATTCAACTCCAGACAGATTGGAATCGCTTGTAGATTTATCCCTATCCTCACTGGTACTATCGTTGTCACTATCACCTTGAACATTTTTAATAATTGTCTATTGCGAAATCAAGAGCAAGTTCTTTCAAAGCAACTGTTCACAACGTTTTTTCTATTGCTCTTGAGATAACGAAGTGAAGAATACGTCTCACAAACTTTTAACAGATTTAAAAATGAAGTCTACATTTTTATCTACCACATATTGTTTCAGCTATTTCTATTGGGTTCAAATCTGGATGATAAGAAGGCAATCTGAGTACAGTATGTCCGTGATTTTCCATAATCCTATCAATTTTACACAATTTGAATCGTGGTTTATGGATTTTGATGATGAAATAGAAATAAATTTTTAGCATATCATCCGTGAAATGAATGTTTTGTCATCTTGATAATTTTCTCATTTCGTCTTTCTTCGAGGACATGTACCGGCACTTTTCATACTGAACATTGTGGTATGGGGCATTGTCTATGACCAAAACGCTTTTTTTCTGGAAGGTTTGAAATTAACATTTCTTGCAACCACTTTTTGTTATTGTCGTAATTCATTTCGCTATGATAGTCGCCCTATTTTGTGTTGGATTTGGATTTCAGATATAAATTTCTCACAAATCCATTTTCTCCTCCTGCATTTACAATCATAAGTCTCTGCCTGTTTGAAATTGGTGCAAGCAACCCTTCATTCAAATCATCATTTCAACCCTTCCCATGTGTATGTGAAGTATGTTTCATCCATATAAATTATTGTTCGACCTTCTTCACAGTATTTCTTCCTGTCTCTGTGATACTTTTTTCGCAACTGCTGAATCGCCGATTTTTCCATGAGCAATTTTCTATTTTTTCTCATGTTCCTTCATCTGAACCCTATTTCTTTCATTACTTTCCTCAGAGAATCATAAAATCCCATTTTTGTCAACGAATTTTCAATGTATGTAATTAATTATAAATCGATGAAGAAGGCCCTTGTCAAAATCATCAAAATCTGATTTTGATGCTTTTCTACGTCTTTTTTCATTAGACGTTGAAAAAAAAGATGGATCACCATTTTCAATTGTTTTCATTTCTGGAAATATTTTTTAAGGCGACCCAAACTTACACCCGCCGCTTTCGAACAACGCTCTTGAACTTTTTTCAGGTTTATGCTTATGCCATTATCAGCTTCTTGTTGCATGAAAAAATGTACATTAGTGATCACTTCTCTATCGTGACCACACCAAACTTTTCGATTCAATTTCGATTGTTTTGCCATTTTCTCAGCACAGACTTTTGTCACGTACTACCCTTTATCGAAATGGACAGACACTACAAGATTGTCGTTAAGACTGAGCTCCGATCGTCTTTAAAGGTTTTCTACGACGCTCATCTTAGGGAAGGTCCTCAGCCGAGACTTTGAAGTCGCCTCCTAGATTTGACAATCTGTACGATTGAACACCTCAATTCGAATATGCTATGTGATTATTGCATTCATTTCGCATTAATCTCGTTGTCGCATTCCTCACTGTCAAACTATTTTCTTCGAATCGAACTCAATTTAACTGTCTTGCAACTCGACGGTGCCTTGTATATATACTTCATTCAAATCATGTTCGTCATTGCAATCTCATTTTCTACTGTCCACTCAGGAATAGTTTGATGCCCATGCACTTAGATGTGACATCACGCCATCTATTTTGTCGGGCTCGCGAAATTTGCGGTTTTCGCACGCTTTCCCAACTTTTTCACAGGCATGAAAATATTCAAGAAGTGTATGAAAGAAAAAAGCTTTTCCCTCCTAAAAATATGCCACACTCAATTTATGTATGGGAAAATTTCCAAACAATAACGTATTGAAAAATTTAATGTTCGAAGTTTTAATTTTTCAACATAAAGAAATGATCACGCTAGATTAGGACTTCAACCGGGTTAGTCATGTTGTGAATTTCAGAAATCGTACTGCAAAATCTGAATATATCGGTTAATAATTTAACCTTGTTAACTTCTTGTTTCTAGCATTTCCCACCACTAGTGCAGTTTCGAAAAAAATTGGGTTTGCTTTCAAATTTTGTTTCATTCCATAATAAGGTTTTTTTCATCAGCTTCCTAATAACATGAACATTTCCCTAAACCATTCATTCGTTTCTATATCTGCACAGACATAAAGTGCGAAGTGGTCCAAATTGAATATTTTTAAAGGAAAACTCCTGTTTTCAAACTGAATACATGAAAATTGATGGCTGTATCTCAGAGCCAAATTTTATGACAAACTTAACGCGTATCGATATCTATCATCGTTTCTGAGTTACAGCACGTATTTCAAAAATGTTCATTTTCAATAAGTTGCTGTAACATTTTTCCTATCAAAAATTTCTTGTTTCTATGCAAACATTTCCAAAAAGCTTTTTACATAGAATTCAATAGTGGAAAACTTATTTTTTCAAATGATATATAAATAGTTACTGATGGAAAACTATTTTTTGATGAGGCAACCTGTACATTCCTGCATATTTCAATAGAGCTCAAAATACCTTTCCATGAATGAGGCAGACTTGATGTTTGCTGGAATCATCTTTGAAATACAGAAATTTGAATTTTTTCATGTAGACTTTGATACGCTCACTTTGATCAAGTAGGTTTTGGCCGATACGGCGATAATTCGCAATGCAAATCTTTACTTTAGCTATCAAATTTTGATTTAAACAGAAAAAACGCTATTCAATCAGTCGTTTTTGTTCAATTTCCGAACACATCTAATATATAAAAATGGATGTTTGTTGGTTGGTTGGTTGGTTGGTCGGTTGGTCGGTTGGTAAGTAATAAACTTCTACATCGCTCAACCGATCGTGACGAAACTTGACATGTTTAAGTAATTTTTCATAGAGAAGGTTTTTAGGCTATCAATTTTTCTGTGACTCACCACTAAATGGCGCTGTAGAACAATTTTTTGATAGCACTGTTCTATAACGCTGCGCACGCCTAAGTTCGTTGATTCTGATTCTGTCAAAACAATGGAACAGCAGCAATACAGCAGCATAGTACTAATTAGTACTGAAGCTACCAAATTCTACATGGGCGCGGGCAACAACTAGTCCGCAATAAAGTACGATTGAAATATGAAAAATGGGATACGTTTCATACAAACCGGAGAAAATGCAGAAGCAGCGAGCAATTTGTTTCACGAGAGGTATCTAAAGAGAAGACAACCTAGATTGCGACACAACCTCATTTATAGTGGTCAATTCAAATAGAAGAGGCCAAAATTTCATGAATAAAATAGAGGTAAGGAGTTAAAAGAAATAGTCGTTTTAGGAGCTGTTGAAAATAATCCCAAAACGTCAACTCGAAATTTGGAAATAACAAAAGGTCCACCAAGAACTAACGTTAGGAGGATTTTGAAAAAACAAAAATTCAAGCCGTTCAGGACCATTAGAGTTCATCAACTCAGACCAGGAGATTTCGAACGCCGCATGGCTTTTTTCCAGTAATTCCTAGAAAGTTGTAACCAAGTGCATGATTCTTAGTTAAATTGTATTTGGACAGAGAAAGCTTATGTGAGCAGTGCCGGAATTTTCAACCGCAACAATTTCCATACTCGGGCACAACAAAATCCTTATTCAATTTTGGAGCAGAACAGTGAAGGAAGATTTGGATTTAATGTGTGGGCGGGTGTTTTCATGGGTAGAATTGTCGGCCCTTTCATTTATAATGGCAATCTCACATCTTAGAGATATTTAGAAATTTCAAAGCAAAATAGTATACCCCTTGTTAATGAAGTGCCACTAATGAAGCTCAGAAAAATATATTTTCAACAAGACGGGGCTTCGCCTCACAACGCTGCAATCGTCACCAATTTTTTTGCTGCCAATTTTAATGATAATTGGATAGCCAACCAAGGCCGATCAGGTCAACGGACCTAACGCCTATGGGCCTTTACGTCTGAGGAAGGTTGAAAAATCTCATTTTGAATTGCTGATCAATTCTAGATACAAACTGAAACCATCAGTGATGCAAAGTTTTGCTTCTCTCACTCCTATTCAACTAATTAATTTGTCGCCAGTGTGTAGAAAAAGCTGATTGACATTTCAAACACCTTCACTGAATTGAAAAAGTTAACTATAAAGTTATTTTCAACATGGGTAATCGCTTCATATGACAGTACTAAATTTTTTATGTACACGCAGAAAACTTCGTTGAAGTTCGAATTTTGTCTGGGAGAGCTACCATCAATTCAAACATCTCGGAAAATTACCCACGTTACGCTTTTTTCATAGTCAATAAAGTAATAAAATGGAAGAACTCTTAGTATTTTCACCTTTATGTTTCCAGGCGTGTCGCTAAACATAAAACTACATTATTCAGAATGTAGACGTATAATTAGAGCATCTCGTAGTCGGCTGGTGTAGTCCAGCAGCGGTTTCCAATTCCCTGGACCGCAGTTCACGTAACCTGCATTTGCTGGGCCATTTCTCAACACGGGCTCCCGTGCCCACCCCAGATTCGGGATTCGTTTCTCTCGGGGAAAAGATGTTATTAATAATGTAGACAGAAGTCCATTTGGAACAGTCACACTACGACAATTTTATTGGTTTTCTGTTAGTTGGGCTCTTAGCTGATAGAATCACGCGGACATCGAGAGAATCGAGATATGGAGGTTGGTCAGCTTGGGAATACTTTGATTCGTTGGATTTATTTCCATAACATATCTGTTATGGATTGTTATGGGTTTTCACGAATATTGCTGGAGTTTAATCCCAACATCAAACCGTTATTTTCAACACCTTCATACGTGTTTCAATCACCGAGTGATCTTCTTCAAGATAAGGATTAAACTGAATTAGATATAATATTATCCCTATTTTTACCCTAGATACCTCTGCCAGGTATCTACGTTGTAATTGTTTTGAATTAATTTGGATGTTGATTTATCCAACATTCAGGTGAATTTGATAATAAAATATTATTTCAACAAGCTGTATAGTATGCTATTAGGTATTGGTCTACTATCGTTACTCATGATACTATTATGTTTAATTATTCTTAATGAAATAAAGTCTATGAAATGGTTTTGTTGCAAAATAGGACGGGCAATAGCTGATTTTTCTGATTTTCCATATTTTAGAAAGGCTAAGTGTTCCTTATATCTTATTCTTCTAAACAGTTACTAGAAGAATAAGATATAAGGAACACTTCTAGACAGTTACTTCCTCCTGCCCATTTGAGATACTGACGGGTTAATGTGTTTTTGAAAGCTCTGGTAATTTGAATTGGAGGTGGGTTTCTGGCATTTCCACAAGTATTTGTTGATCAAAATGATTTTCCACACACTCCTGATTTATATTCCTCATCAATATGTAGAAGTGTCCTTACCTACGTAGGTTTTCCCAAAGTTGAAGAAATGCCGAAATTGTTGACTGCCACCCGGCAATGAATCTCATTTGTCTAGTCGTGTTTTTTCGTTTTTTTGATATCATAGTAAATTTGCTGAAAAATATTTTCATTTCTTTCAGAAAATCAATTTGTTTTGGTGTTCCGAAAAAAGGTTCATTGAAATTCATATTCTGCTATATTCTATTCTATTCTTTTGTATATTGTAGAATAAGTGTAACTTGATGCCCATATCATGGAAAGAAAATGTATTGAATCAGAATTTGATGATGAGAGACAAAAAAGAGGTAGTTTAGCAAACGTTTATTCCGTTTGGTTTCGAATCGTTTTTCTTAAATAACTTTTTATATTATTGGGTTGGTTGTTGTAAATCAAAAATTCAATAAAAAAATACAGATTTATTAGTTTTGGGTTGCCTAGTTTGCTAATTATGAAGGTTGTCAATCGAATGAAATTCTAATGTTTTTTGTTATTGATGACAGAATGTAAGAATACACATATTTGCTATTTATAGTGGATAATTTGGAACATAAATGAAAAGTAGGCTCCGAAAAAGATTATTTAAATATACATTTGATACTTTGGTTTCGCAGAGATTTCATTGGAAGTAATTTTTCCTTAAGATTTTTCCTAATGATGTGGTTTAATAATTATTTTCTTTTGTAGATTTCTAGTGGAACTTCGATTGTTTCGTTATTTAAACAGATTTTGAACAGATCATTACTTGTGAGGCTTATACTATTCGTAAAGTGTAATTCCATCAAATTAATTTAATAAAAAAGTCTGCATGATGGTCTACAAAAATGTATTTTATGATTTTCGTTATAAGTTAATTCCTTCAATCTTACATAATAGATACTAGAAAAACATACTTCTCTTCGTCAATTCGAAATCGTAAAAAATCAATGCTGACATCACTATAAAAATTACCTCAACTCACAGCTTGATACTTGCTGATTTTGAAACCAGACACGAATTTTTCAAAAATACAAAACCACCACTTACAACGACTCACTCTGTAATATTACTCAATGCCTCAACTTGACTCGCTTGGTAAACGATTCAGATTCGTCGGTTGCGCTGTAGGTCGACTGAGCATTAAATTCGAGGTGGGGAATCTTGACCCAAACATGGCGGAGAGTTAACTTACTTGTGTTTACTTCTATACGGTGGGTAAGGCAATATTGTAAAATTAATTCAAGACTAGTAGAGAAGGCAACGTGTAAAATTAATTCAAGACAAATAAGACGAAGGTACCTAGCAGAGGTATCTAGGGTATAAATAAGGACAATATTATATGTAATTTAGTTCGAAATTCCTCTTGAAGATTATGACGTGTTCGAGGTGTTGGAAATAACAGTTTGTTGTTGGGATTAAACTCCAGTAATATTCATTACTACACCAAAGTTTTCAAACAGTGCATCACAAGTAGGTATAGGTATTCACATTTAAAAATTGTGTTATCTGTAACAATGAACTTACATGCTAGGATAAGTGTCTATTCACAAATAAAATGTGCATTTCCAAACGGTCTTGTTGAGTTCGCCCTGTAGTTGATCACTGTAATAAACAAAAATAAAATAATTTTTGAAAGAAATGATAACTACTGTAATACTCAGCGAAGCAATCATATCAGATTACCAAAATCATCTAATAATATAGTTACAGTCTATAAAATATAAAGGCATCAAAATGTATAATCACCTACCCACAGTCATTAGGGGCACTACATGTCTCAAGCGATTCAGAAGAGATACAAAAAATTCCCGTTAAACAAGCCTATTATAAGCTTCGTCTCCAAACATAGCCAAAGTTCTTCTTATTCGGAGTTTGGTGCATGACCCTTAATTTTCAAATGTTCATCAATATATAACTACTCATTTAAATATATATACAATTCATTCTTGCTTTCTGTCTAACTATCAGCTATTCAATTCAGAATTTTTTTCAATGAATAAAGTTATGCGATTATTGTTTTTAATATATTCCAAACATTTTTTATTATTTTTATCCCTCTTTAATTGTATCTTGACTGTTTGAAACCCATAAGCGAAAATTATCTACGTAATTATACCTCATCGTTGCTTATATATGTATATACAAGCTTCTTCTTTAAGAACCTCATATATACATCGAGACTTGCCAAAATGAATAAAATATATGGTGGAGATATTTTGATGATTAATTCGTTAACAGGGATCATAATCCAGATAATTTCAAATGTTTCTTTGAATTACTCAAACATAAGATATTCCAAGATGAAATTAGTATTTTCACTTGATATATTTATCATGCTAGTATCTGAAATGTACAAACAGATGTTTATAAGAGAGGACTGAGACAGTTTGCAATTCAGTTCGTAGTCTGTAAGAGAAAATACCTATTTATGAAAGATTGTTGATTTCCCTTTTCAGCGTTTTTCACTATTTCATATTTGATACAAAAAACGTTATCTGGCCATAAACGAACGTAAAGCGTCTTCCCACTTTCGTTTCCAATTTTTCAGTGTGCAGCTTGTCCAATTATTTCAATTTGAGAAATACCCCACTGGCCTATTCAAAATTTAGTATTATTCTGAAAAAAAGTTGGTAGGGTAACAGGATCAATTTTTAATAAAAAAACAATTGTTTTGTTGCCGATGTTTCGAATTTAATCAAGTTCGGCATACTCTGAGTGGAAGGTGAGGAATTTACACGAAGTCATTATTTTTATGTAGGAGATTTTATTTGGTACCAACTAGTAAATTCATCAGACCCAGGCAATAGTCTTTCATTCAGCTGTTGGGATTGACTTCATTTAGATTTCATTTGGACTCTACATAAAACGTTCGAAGAGGATTAGTAGACTGACCCGCAAAGTCATCCTACTCATATCCATTCGATTTCTTGTGGGGTCAATCTTGAAGACGATTTGTAAAACTCAACCATCATTTTTATATAATTATTATTGATAACTGATTGCTACATTGCTGATATTGATTGCTACATTACATCTTAAATGTTATTATACGTTCACGCGCGCTTTGAACAAAACCTTTAGCTCTGTATGGAAGCAGAAGGCCAACATTTTGAACATTTTGAATCTCAACCATTATTCCTTCTTTGTGAGTACATATTTTCAAAAGCCGCTTTTCTCAATGTTAACTCGCTATTCATTACGAAACGTCTTTTTTCGATATCTGCTGCATTGAATTTTTAAAAATGAGAAGCTTCGAAAAGAGAAATCCATGACCTTTCAAATGAGGTATTCTTTGATCCCAATTGGGATCAAATGGTTGAATTTTACCTCGCAGATGAGATGAGAGTAACGAAATTGATGATAAGCGGAAAAAGTTTTCGTCTAAAACTAAAAATGAACTTGAAGTCATCCTGTACTCCATATACAGAATATTATATTGAGGGTTGAAATCGAATTATAACATTAATAGTTCTATAATATTCAGTATCAGCGCACTTGGTAACTAATTAAGTGGGAGTCGCCTCATAACTGGCAATATCAACTTCTCGCAATTCCATTCGGAATTGAATAAACTCGAAACAACGCTTCGACAACTCCGAAACATTCCTTTGAATTTCAGTAACGGCATTCGACACGCACCGTTTATTAACAGGATTTGATTGTCCTCGCCACGGCTTATGCATAAAAATGACCCGATTTAGGCGACGTTCCCTGCGAAAACCGTTTCGAGAATCCAATAAGCCGACCGAAAAGGCCGATAACTGCATAAACACGAACCCGACTGCTTTAACTTTCGGTTAGTTAGAGTTTTTTCTTCGCCCTCTTCGGGAATGAAGGCTCTAAAGGGCTCTACTGTGTTGTGACTAGATGAGGGTATCACTGCCGTTTTGAAAAATATATCAATAATGAAGCTACTACGAAGTAGTACAACGGCAACACCATTTTAAAATTTCATTCTTAGACAATTCCGACTTTAAACTCTGAATCCTGATTTCAAACT
This sequence comes from Leptinotarsa defecta, assembly GCA_015342085.1. Lineage (NCBI taxonomy): Eukaryota > Metazoa > Arthropoda > Insecta > Coleoptera > Chrysomelidae > Leptinotarsa > Leptinotarsa defecta. The sequence goes on from WOGO01001446.1 coordinate 10,902, forward strand.
CGAAACTTCGACTGTAAACTAGTAGTTATTAGTTTGAATTAGAAATTAAAATACCAAAGTGGAAATTTTGGCTTGAGAAATTTGCGATTATAAATTCTAAATTCCAAGTTTGAAGTCGAAATTTTCAAAATGAACTCTGAATTTCTAGTTTGGGGTAGAAGTCATGATTCAAAACTTTTACTTTAAAAACGACGTTTCCACTATAAATTGTGATTTCCGAATTTGAATTTGAAATTCGGAGAATGCATTCAGAATTTCCAGTTCAGAGTAGGAATATGAAAGTACCAAAATTCTGACTTCACGCACGAAGATTCGACTATAAAATGTGAATTCCGAATATGAGGTCAAAATTCCAATAGTAAATTCAGAACTCCTAGTGTGAAATAGAAATTATGGTTCAACAGTCGAAATTCTGACTTGAGCACGAAGTTTCAACTAGAAATAATCAAGCTCGAGTTTAAAGTCAAAATTATAAGAATAAACTTGAAATCCTAATTTGAAATAGAAATTATGATCTGATAGTCGAAATTTTGACTTCAAAAACGGAATTTCGATTCCACATTTCGCCAAACGTTAAAAAAATTACCAATAATAAATTCGAAGATATCACTTGGTGTCAAGCTACTCTCCAAGTTAACTATGGTGGTTTAGGTATTTGATTAGCCTCGTCTCTCTCACTGCCAGCTTTTCTTTTCTTTTATTACAGTTCTCGTCATTTGATCAACTCCATTCTTTCCAATTTTTTGACTGAAATATCTGATGCGTATTACTTGAGTGGTAAAAATAAATGGTTATCTCAAACGAAAAATACCCTTCCCGAAAATAAAAATCTTTAAAAAAGCTGGGATTATCCAATGATCAATTTGGTTCATAATCAACTTCTTGAGTCAGCTGAACTTTCTGATATTCAAATGACTAGACTCGAAGCTTTTATGTCCAAAGAATCTGCTACCTGGCTAAATGATCTTCCCGTGACTTCTTTGGGTACCCTCTTCCTTTGGAATTTCTTTGGAATTTTGATAGGTCTTCGGATATGTTCTCCAATTTGTGTCACTCATCAATGCAGATGTGGATCCACTGTAAAAGAAAATGGTTAGTTCTGGCAGATCTTCAAGACATCATTCTATAAATGATCTCATAAAAAGAGCTCCAGACACTGCAGAGATTCCTTCAGTTCTTGAACCCCTGAACCCCGTGGTGTAAGTTGAAACAACGGAAAGCGTCCAGACGGGATGACTCTAATTCCTTGGAAATTTGGAAAACCCCTGGCTTGGGACTTCACCTGCGTAGACACAGTTGCAGCTTCACACCTTACTGTTACATCTGATTTCAGTGGTGCAGCTGCTATGATTGCAGGAAAATCAAAATGTTGGAAATACTCTACTTGACTGAGTTCCTATTGTTTCTTTCCTCTTGCAATTGAAACCTTTGGTGTTTCTGGATCTCCTGCTTCTAAATCGGTAAAAGAATGACGAACTCTACCGATGACAATCCAGCATATTCATTTTTAATTCGAAGAATCAGTGTCGCCATTCAAAGGGGTAATGCCATCTCGATATTGGGCACTCTTCCGTCTACTCAAAAATTAGATGAAATATGGCTGAACCCACAAATCACATCAAAATTTCCCATGAACAACGCAAAATGGAGTGAGCAGATTGACCATTTGCAAGTTCTGGAGTTGACGAATTGGAGATTGACGAAAAATTGAGTGACAACGGAAAATCATTAAAGTCATGGCTGATCTATTTCAGTACATATGACCTAAGATTATAGATAATTTCGTTCGTCAATTGAAATTCACGATGGAGTGCACCCACTATGGACACTCATCAGTAACCTTCGATCCTTTCTGGGATTCGGCACTCCCTATACCACAAACAACTGGCCAACTCAGTTCATCACAATGTTTGGATTCCTTCACAAGAGAAGCAAATTTCGAATACTGATACAAGGTAATTACCTCTCTCAACAACTACTCAACTGTCAACGTAGTCAAGAATTCCTTACCTTTATGAGAAAAAACAAACCCGACATTCCTCAGCTCCATTCGTTTGGTTAGCAGCGATTCGCCTCCACTTCACAGTACTGAAATTCAAAGTTATATTGTTAAATATAGTCCACAGCTTTTGATATATTCGTTTTTTTTTAGTTTTCGCTCTCAAAATTCATCATTACTGCATTTGTCATCGAACTAACTCATACGCCATAAAACTAATTTATCCGCGTAGTTCTGGATTTCATGAGAGTAACGAAATAAAATGGCCTTGAATATTTCTATTTATTATAGCACCAGAATATTCAAAGAATTTCAAGATCAGTTCAGTTGAGAATTATTGAATATCAGTGATTTGTTATAATCTGTTTAAAATATGTCTTTCCGTTAACCACCTGTCGAGGTCTTACCTTTCAACGTGTGATTCCTGACACGGGTTGGACAATAGCAAGTAAAAATCGATCATTCAGCCTGGGGCTTGAACCACCGAACAACACGGCGATCGATTTGAGTGAGTGAACAAAGCCCCCACGTGATTTCGTTTAAAATTTACTGGAGTTTTCTTCCAACAAATATTTTCATTACCAATGAGAGAAATATAATTAACAAAAAAACCTTCAATTCCATTTAAGTCAGAAATTTCAATAACTTTTTCATCAGATGTAGGTCGATTCCTTTTCACATATATGAATCCCCTCAAATTTTCCAATTACTGATTTCTAATGGAACAAATGATAATCGATCGTTTCATTTCCAATAAAAACGTAATGCTAGCCTTAATCCTGAATCCACAGCAATCCCTCTTCTGAAGTATTTTATTACCTGACCATTCAGCCAAATCACCCACGTGTTCCCATTGAACGTAGAAACAAATGATCGCCAGATATTCATTCGTTTTCATTGATATTGCCTTTTGCACCCTTTCGCCTTTGTTTTTTGCCTGAAACAAAACCCGGACATTTGTTCTCGAACAAGCCTTCTGTAAAGTATTTATTTCCTTCCATTCAGATGCTCTTACAGTTATCTTGAATAGAATACAAATCGAAAATGTCTGGTAATTCTTCTGCATTATACTTCCCGTCACAAGCCGCTAACAAGCCTCTTATCTGAAATATATTTCGTACGTCATAAGAAGATTCGTTCTTCGTTTCCAAACTGCAAGCTGATTTCTAATTGAAGTTCTTCCATGTTTCATGGTATGTCGACAATGTCTGGTATTTGGAATCAATGCATTATTTCTTATTTAAATGATTCAAAATGCTTCTGGGGTGGTATAAAGGTTGAAGAGTTAGACTTATCTAGGTATAAGCTATCCAATAACGGTTTTACTGCGTGCATAAAAAATTTCAAATTTTTACTAACTTCAGGAAACGAAGCGATTGAAGAGAGAGAATTTGTTACGCGATTACGTATTTAAGAAATTTCATTCCAGACTTGTGGATATTACTGCAATTTCACTCGAAGAGAAAATTTTTGCAAATGCTCTCGTTCATCTAGTTGCAGAAAATTTATCGAGAGATAACTTAAAGATCATTTTTGGCGTATACCCCCCGTCAGTGCAAGACGAATCTTATCAAGATATCAGTATATCAGTAGCACGACCGTGGTTATGAATGAAGAGAACAAATTCCGGGCTGAGCCGTGGTCAAATGGAACTTGAAGTAGTACCAAACGTTCCGTCTGCTACTGCGGCAGACAGCAGCTTTTACTGCGAGACTGCGAGAGAGTAAAATAGGTCTAAGCACTGTTTCGAAGAGGAAACCAAATGTAACAGGTTACTTCAGAAGTAGGACCTTACTGAAACCAATCCATTTTTCACCTGCAGACCTGTTCCAGAGTATCACCCCTCGTTAGTGTAGATCCAACCAACACACCAGCATCTGCTTCTATGGGAATGATTCAGTGTTCATCAAGACATTAGCCGAGGAAGGAGTTGTAGTCTGACAGGCATTTGCCCAATTTTTTTCTATGTGGGGAAGTTAGAAGAGGGGTATGTTGCTAAAAAGTTTGTATCTTTTCTCGAGTCTCAAGACTCCTCCTGATTTCAATCACTCCAACCACGAAATATGAATTAATTTCAAATTATTTGAGTCAAAAATACGCTTTTGTGTCGAGCATTTCATAAGACACAGACAGAGCAATATAAATAAATTGATCTGGTGCGAGCGAAGTGAGAGCTCTGAAAGTTTTTTCCTAACATTTTCAAACTTTTACCAAATTGTGTATTTGTTCCTCCGGAAATAACCTTCAAAAAGACAATACCAATCAGCCCTCAACAATTTCATAAATAATTTTTTCTGCGCTTTTAGTCATAATTCAAATTTTGATAACATTGGAGAAATTTTCAAACCAACTTGTATAAAATGGCATCAAATTGTAGAAGGTCGTCTGTTAACTATTCTTATATAATCTGTAACACATATGACGAAAACACAATGCAAGAATCTAGAAAACCCATTTATATATTCGGAGAAGAATCCCGTCTATATCTTTTTGAAGTCGGACAAGACAAAACGAAGGTTTCTGATTGTGCATATTAGCTTTGTGTCGAATATGTGCGATTGATGACTTGTTTATTTTGTGGAAATTCATGATCACTTCAATGAAATGAATAATAACACTTTCGTCTAATTTCCACTAGTTATTTTATTTTTACTACCGGTTTCGGTTATCCCTTCATCAAGTGTAATCTGAAAACTCGGTTACATCGGGAGTTTTAAGGTAAGCTAGAAGAAGAGGTAGCAAAATGAACAAGGGAGCCAACTATGAAATTCATGTATGTAAAACTTATAATTTCACGAGACGTACATGAATCGAGTTTTCGTTTAAGGGTATATATTAACGGTTTTTAATTGATTTATTAATTTTCATGGCTTCCAACAAATTCATTTTCTTTCCTTCATTACGTATGTGTAGAATTTTGAAGTTATCTTTACTTATTTTGTGTTTTGATTCTTGTAGATGTTCATACATTGTAAATTTTTTGTCCAAACTGACGTGTTCACGGAGCATTACATCAAAATTTCTACCGGTTTGGCCTGTATATACTGCAGAGCATACGCCACACTCTTTTCTATATATACCTGATTTTTTCATTTATCTCGTTTGGATTTTGTGTTGAACAGAGTTCTGGCTAAATTGTATTGTATTCTCTGCTTTTTGGGTATAATTCACTTACAAGTGTTTTATGAGTTTTATGTGATATTATCTTTTGTAGTAGAGAAACTGGTACCTGATAGTTTACTGCAATTTGGAAATTCCTTTCAGGTAAAGGCTTTGCGAAAGCTCTGTGTTCCATTGACCTAAACGCGAATAATTTATGTGAGAGTGGACTGAAAGAGCCAGACGGAATTTCTACAGTCTGTGATTTTCCGGTAGATAATCAATCGAAAACCATTATTGACTCGAAATATTTAAATCTAAGAAGTTAAGCTCCTTGTTTTTTTCAATTTCTACTGTCAATTTTATTTCATTATGCTGACTATTGAGGAAGTTTAAAAATTGAATAATTTGTCTGTTCGAACCATCAAAACCAACCAGTACGTTATCAACGTATCTGAACCAAAACACGATATATTTTTGAGAAAGGGGGTTATTAAGAATGCAAGTATTTTCTAAGGTGCCTATGAAAATATCTACCTAAATGAGACTTAATGGTGAGCCCATAGGGAGACCTGAGTCTCTGTTGAAATGTTAGGAAACATGTTTTGTACGTCGAATGATACTAGTTTGATATTACTTTTGATATTCAAATTTGAATCCTTGTTCATTCACCTCTTCTTCTAGCTTACCTAAAAAACTCCCGATATAACCGAGTTTTCAGATTTCACATGTTTATACTTGATAATGGGGTAAAACCCGAAACCGGTCGTGAAAATAAAATAACTAGTGGAAAACAGACAGAAGTGTTTTTATTCTTTTTTTTGCATTGACCTTTTTTGGGTATTTTTTTACCTTCCACAATCTTTACGTTTCGGAGGACAAAATCTGCCTCAGTCTTCAAAAATGGACAAAAATTCAAAGATATTTGCAGTTATTCCTTTTGATTATTTATTTCTCAACTTCTTCGACAGATGTCAAAAGAATTTTGACATCTTTAAAGGGAATCAAATGTTATTTCTGTACTTTCTTCGTTGTTGATATGAACCGAAATGATCGCCACAAAATTATTCATATATGCCTTCCGACCACTTCCTCACTCTCACAGCTCTCTGAAGATGAAAATCTACTTGTCATTGGTGATATTCCAGTAGATGACAACAGTGATTGAACCTTCTCCTGCAGGCCCTCAACAATTCGAAAAAATTGAACCCAATAATCTTGCAAGGAACCTGAGTCTTTCAAAACATTGTTTATTTCTCCTTGCTGCCGCTTGGTGAAAAAAATAGTCGCCTCAAAAATGAAATTTCACCGTTAACGAGAAGAAAAATCACTTACTTTTTTTTCTCACGACAAAAACTTGGTCACCTCTAAGATGTTGAAGGGGCCATCTGAGTATTCACCAGGTGAGGGGCGCCATTTTATTGACAGCTCCAAACGAAATGTGACAGTTATGCTCCTTCGCAATGTCATTGAGTATGGGTGGATTCTGAAAGTTCATTCATCAAAGATGAAAGAAAAATAAGACCATAGAATTCAACTTGAAAAAAAAAAAAGTTCAGCGAACATGGTTAATTCTCTTCTTGACCAAAAGTATCCGCGTTTCTTGTGTCTCTGAGATACCAGAGCTTGAGATGATCACTGTTGAAAAAGCGACTGAATGTTAGGAAAGATTATATAACTCAGGATTATCCAGAGAAGGTATCAATTTCTTTCATTATTTATAAAACTAGAATTCATGATGAAGCTCGTTGATGCCCTCAAGTATTAAGCTACAAAATATTTGTGCAAATATGATTAAAAATGCATAGTCACTCAAAAGGCTTTGCTAACAATCTAGGTGATCAAAAATAACTTACTGGGGAAGAATCGATATGGTGTGAATAAAAAATAAGGTAATAGGTTTAACCAGGGCATTGAACCTACAGAGAAGAGGTACATGGGAAGTGGGTCATGTATAAGGGTACTGATAACTATTGGAACCCACAAAGAAAATGTATCACACAATGTGTCAACCGCCCTCAAGGTACGATATAATGAACTGCTATTTCATTCACAAAAACTCATCTAAGTGTGAATAATTTCTGAGGTATGAGACACATGTATGTATCGCAAGATGTTTAAATATGTACTCACGAACGTTATGAGAGAGGAGAAGCTGAAATATTACCCTAACTCAAGAATAAATCA
>WOGO01001447.1:0-18185 GCA_015342085.1 Leptinotarsa defecta
AATCAACGAGATCATACCCTTCAACGTGCGATTCCAAGCATGTCATATCATCATTGAATTTCATGACAAAATCTCTCATTGACTGAAAATTTCCAAAATAATATTTCTAACAATTCTTATAAACAAAAACATTTTGTGTTTATTAAATTTATGGTGAAGCTCGAACAGTTGGATATCATAAAAGGTAGTATTCTATATGCACATTCACATTTCCATTACTAGTTTTGGTAGACAGTTGATTTTTTTCTGCATTTTTATTCTTCATCAAATCATTTATATATCCTTTCGCCACAGATGTTGATTTCCACCTTCCATGCTTCTTTTTTGCAGTGCTTTCTTCACCGGCATCCACTAGAAGAGTTGTAGATGATCTTCAGAATGTATGCCCAGTATAAAGTACTGGATTTGAAAGTTATGTAAATTTTGCGATCTATTCACCTCTAGTTCGAATTTATTGATTCTAACTCTTTGATTGGTGCATTTACCTCTCCAAAGATTCAGGAAAAAATAATCCTCTGATACATTACTCAGTCTGAGCTTTATATATTCAATACAAATTCGATAAAAAAATCTGTTATCGTGAATTTTCGAACTGATTTCGTTTTGGTATAGTGACTAAAATAACCGATCCAAGATCTTTGAAGTCCTCTACGTTCATTGAGTGCAGTTCATTTGCAAGACAAGCTCCCATAATTTCTATGGTCAATGCGACCTGAGAAAACATTGAGAAATAGTTTCTATTTTCAAGATTGTTTTCAACTTCGAATAGTTTGAGAATTGAGAGGTTTAAAAAACGATACTGGCCACATGAATCGAACTTAGGACGCTAGTGTGCCAGTCTTGAGACCTAGGTTCTACTCCATATCGACCACCTCACAAATGAAAGTATTGGAGTTTCTAAGTGGTCTTATTTTATTATCTAATGACAAACTTTTGAAATATATCATATAAATTTGATTTCTTCTTCATAGATGATTCAATTTGTTGGCAAAACTTGTGAGTACAACAAGTTATCGACTTTGACAGATTCTATATTATGGAACATTAGGAATAGTAATACTCTAGATGAAAACAAAATCAGTTATAAAACAAAAACAAACGTTATCGTTTGTTTTTGTTTTAAAGTGTAAAGTTAGTACACAACTAAAACACGATGCCAAAGACTATATCACTCAATGCCGTTGATACCAAAAAACATTATTGCAAAAAAGTAAAATATTTAGATGCTTTCTTAGTTCTGCCACACTACCAGAACGTTGAACTTTTTTCTGTCATGCTCTTTGACATAGAGATGGGGAATGATGTGACTATATTCTGAAATGTTTATATCATCACTATACAGAGTCTCCGCAAATGTACTGCAAAGAAGAGCTACCAGGAAAAAAAAATCCACCAAAAACTCAAAAACGGATCAAGTTCGTTAATGAACGAGTTGAAAACGAAGAAAAAAAAATGCGAAACCAACAAATTCCTCAAAGGCAGTGTTATCCGCCTTGGCGAGCCTGTTTCTCCTTTGTCTTTCGAGCTTGCCCTTTTTGGGACAGATGAGCATCACTGATGATACCTAAGTAGGAGAAACCAGTGATGTCTGCTTCGCCTCTGAAAATTGGTTCACTGTCTTAGAAAAGTTAGAGTTTTGAAATGCTGATAATAAGTTTTTCGAAAAATGCATATTGGAATGAACACCTATCGTATTAATGGGAAGGATAAATCCTTCGCAACAATTTGCAGATTTTGACGCTTAGACAAAACCAAGTTTTTGTTTGCCAAAAGATTTAGAGTGTGTTATGACAATTGTGAAGTGTTTCCTCTAACAATTCTTCATCAGTTCTTTATCATTATCTCCTAGAATGAAGAATTTTTCTCGTGAAAGCAAGTCGTTTTTCATTCATCGGCTATAAATTCATTCTGCAGTCAATGCGAACCATCTAGTATGTTCTATGTTCCCACAAAAAAATCCTCAACCTAGAAGTGAAAAGTGCTAGTTCTCTAAGGACAAAGAAGAGGTGATCAACCCTATATTACAAAGCCCTATATTACGTATTCTGAAAACAGAAAAATATCATGTGTACAAAGTACAGCTTAATCAATAACCCAATGAAGATGATCCTTAATGACGATCGGATTCTTTGAAGTAATACAGGATTTGCCTGAATACAATTCATGTTTTATTGATCGAATTAAGTTTTTAAGATGAAGCTACGTTTTGTCTAAATGGTTCAGTAAATCGTTAAAGTTGCAGATATTGGATAGGAATAATCCCTACTGGATGATACACCCTCATAAAGTTTTTGTTTGGGCAGGAATATTGAAGGATGACATCACTGGTCCTGATCTTTCCAAAAGGAATCTTTCAGGGGAATCTCTGGGGAAGGAACTTGATCTTGTCTTTGCTGATTCTTTTACAAACACCAATAATCTTACTGTACCAAATTGAAGTACAAGATTGCACCTCCACACTATGCACGTGATGTTCGTGAGTTCTTAAACAACTGTTTTCCCAGAAAAAGGAAAGGCTTTCAAAATCTCCAAGTCTCACTCCCGTTCCTTTTTTAGCTGAATCATTTGAAATCGAATGTCTCTGTTAATAGATTGCAAAATTCACAGAAACTTTAAAATTGAATTAGAATCGAAAAATGTACAGAAATTTTTGTCACTTAGCACGAAACTTCGATGTGAGCCGCTGATGGGAAATCAATAAACCATTTGCTCGAAACAATATACAATAGAGCTTCGCAGCTCTTCAACAAGTCGAATAGACTGAAATGTGGCCTTTCTGCAGGCCATATCAAAACTTTTCTGTTCTCAAGAATTCGAAACTTGGTTTCTACAGGCCAACTGGAACCTATAGGACATCCGCCTCAACAAAGAATCTACTCATCGTCGTCAAGGCTCCCTTCAACATACGATTATTGTCATTAGGGAGTACGTTATGTGGTTGAATGTTCCTAATTGAATTTCCACGATTGTCCAAAGAAATGTGTTCAAGATATAACAATAATAATAATAATAAAGTTTATTCATCTTGCCAATTTACATGATATATATAAGATTAATGTATGAATAAACAAAAAATCACAGAAGCTCTAAAATGTTCTTGTTAGTGATAAAATAATACTAAAAAAGGAAATATATATACAATAAAAAACAAAAGACAAAAAAGACAAAGACAATATCGATAAAATTACATTGGAGAAATATAAACTCAAACCTATTATAATATAATTTAATATTGTAATACATAAGGTTACATACTAGCGAGTAGTGAATGAGAGAAGAGATGGTAGAGTATGGAAAGTATTATAATAAGAAATGCTAATAGATCTCTAGCTTTGTATAGAGAATTCTACCCTGAGAGACGTCAGCCATCCAAAATATATTTTCCACGCATTGGGAGGAATCTAAACTCGAAAGTCTGAACGTTTGTGACCTGAGGATTGACGAGATCCTTTCTATTGACGTGCGGTTTCTATCACGGATTGGACGATAGGCAGTAAATAATCGATCATCCGGCCTCTTGGGTCTAGCCAACGTTTCACCTGATGGTTGATTGAATTAGTGGAACAAACCACTCATGCTACCCCAACCGGCTACGCCGTCCCTTGTGCAAAGACTTCCGTTTGGAAAATTCCTCATAAGATACTTACTATGTATATACTGCGCTGAAATTGATTTCATTTGGCCGGAATGATCATAGACAGACCAGCGTCGATGTAGTAGCTATTGGCCTTTGTTAGTTCAGGTGGAATCAACAATCTGAGTATTCCTTACAACCAAATTTTTTCCACCTAGTCACAAGCTTCGCCTGCGGTTGATGCGGTAGACTGGCCACCACGCCACCTGCAGTCAAAATCCGGAAACAACAGGACAAACACTAACTCCAAAATTGAAATCAGAATAATGTACAATGTACATATATCCCGGAGAGGTGAAAAACCAAACCATTACCTCTGTTATGAGAAGCTAAGTTTGGGTGTTTTCACCTGCACTTGTGTATTTCACACACCTCTCCGGAATATATTTATCATTTCAACTTCAACTTCGAAGGCCATCCCAACCGAATTAATTAAATTTCCAGCTTTTCATAAAAAGGAAGGTTCTTGTTCATTTCAACTTTGTGTGCGTTATTACCTGAGGATAGAGATAATTGTCCTAATATTCTCGTTCACAATACGTAACTAGAAAATCATTTGTCTGTAACACCATACTAGAAAGAACATCTAGTTGATGTTCACAAGAAATTGAAGAAAATTCCAAACGCATCTCGCTCAATATGAATATACCCAGGGATATAGTTGCATGAATTTCTCGTAAACAATCAATCAATTCCATCATGTACAATCTGTACAAGCCTTCTACCACAAGAGTATCGATCAAGAGTGATACTTTGTAGAGAAATACTCAGAAGATCAAATTTCCTCAACTGGATTTTATGAACGGATTAATGGAACCTCTTACTCACAGACATATTTGGCTTACATAATCCACAACACAGATAACGCACGAATAATAAGGAACGATTCACCACCCGTTTGGTAAATTATTGGTCTGGTGAATTGATTGGCTCATTTGAACTACCTGTAATATTGGACGGCCAATAGTTTTCACGAAAAAGTACTTTTGAAATATGTCAAATCTTCAAAATTATCTTTGATAAATTACGAATAGTAAGGAGTGCTAGATCTGAAACATTTTGTGAATTACACCTTGAAGTTACATGACATAGTATATTTATATACTATAATGCAGAAAAATACAAAATAATCCACTAATATTCATAGATTTCCAAAGCTCCATGCTATGGATTAGAGCTGAAAGGCGATATTTCGAGCATGAATTGTGAATATTTTTTCTCCGAGGTTGTTGTTAAAGACATTATATTTTCATTACAGGGTGTTCATTAAACACGCAGCAAAAATGATGAATTTTGATAGGGCGTTTTTTTTCGAAAATATGCATCGAAACAGAATTTCGACAATAACAATTTATTACCAAAATTACATGTAATCTTTTTTAATCTACAAAAAATGTTGTAGACGATAGAGGACTTTACTAACAAGACTTCAAATAACACAGAAAATGCACGTCAAATAGACAAAGTCAATCAGTTTCAACCCATTCGACACATACCAATGATGACTTACGAGACATACTATTCAAATTGAATGTCTGCAGCGGTTTGTAGTAATCGGAATGTTGTTGATACGTACTAAAGGAATTGCTAGATTTTAATTACTTGGAAGATCCAGTATAGTACGCTATACTTTTATTTCGGCTACCTTAATAATTTTGAAATTACCAAAATTGTTATTGTCGAAATTCTTTTCCGCCACGTATCTTCGAAACAATGCGCCCTCTTAAAAATCACCATGAGATAAAATATCTTTAGAATAGTCCAAGAAATAGTTCCGTGATTTTTGCCACATATTCAATAAACACCCTGTATATGATGGAGTTGGCCGATACTAAATTAAAGTCTATAGCGTGTTCAAAAACCAGTTTATTGTGAGATTTTCACTAAACAGGTTTATTAAAACGCAACACTTGTGTTTATGTGAAACTGCTCAGTGAAAATCTCAAAATGAATTGTTTTTTTGGAATATATTCCTATTAACCCTTCCTATTAACCCAATACTTTCGATTGTTATAATCTAATTGAATAATCTATATCAGAAATGAAAACATTATCTATTAAAAATATAGAGTACATGAAAGAAGTCAAGTAGGTAGATACTTTGCATGGAAAAGAATATTTAAATTTGCAAGAACTGGAAAAAAAATGTTTACTGTTATGTTCAGATACAGTCCTTTAAATCATTGTCAATTATTGAAACAACTTCAAAAAAGCAATTAAGCTCTCAGCATTTCAGAACATCGTAAAGTATAAACAATGTGCCACAATGAGAGAACAACAATTTTGCTTCTTCCAAAATAATCATTGAAAATATTTTTGGGTTCTTTATGATATTTCCTTCACAAAAAAATCGGGCCTAATGTTATACCAGTCATGGCCTCCTCTACTGCCTCCTTCAATTTGGACCATAACTAATGAGACATTATGTAATATCCTACAAATAATGAAACAGAAATATGACTTTGTGACTGAAATCAAGGATGATACATATAACAGAAAAATAATGAGCAATAAATCTCCCAAATACCCCAACATAAAAATACTCGTTATTATGAATACGCGTACACGTTACTTGATGAAAATTAATTGGAAAAGGAACAACTCAAACAGTAAACCAGGATTGAATGCTTAATTAAACTCATGTCCAACAAAACCGATACTTAAAAATAAATTAAAATTTTAATATCAGCACTAGAAAGGAACATCTGTTTTCAGTTTCACCAGTTGAAAACAACGCAAAAAGCCTGTCTGCGCTCTGGCTGCTTTCAATTTATACTGCCGTAACTGACACTATTATAATCCCAGGTATGAAGCGGGTCTAATATAATGAATTTTCAATTTGTAATTAAATGTATATTACCACAGGGATGACTGGGATGCTGGTAATTGGATTTGAAGCACTACTAGAATGGAGGTTTGTGCATACAAACAAAGGTAGCTGCTGCAACTAGGAAAACCGGCGATGAACATCATTATCAGATAATGCATTCACTATTGTACGACACTTGCACGAAAGCCTAGGAGCACAGAAAAAATAGCAAGGAGAGCAACTGACATAAAACTCAATATTTCAAAAAAATAAAGTGAATTCATTCATTCCATTTATAAGTAATTTTTGGAGGTAGATATATATGGTGTTGGAATTTTTGGGTAATTTTCATTTTCCTCAATCTAATTTCATCTAAAATGATAAGTTATAATGAATGTACAAGAACGGCAAACTTTCCAGTTCTCCAAGGTGAGTTTTGGCGTAAACTAAATATACCTTTCTCAAACAATTCACTTCTCTTTGATGAGTAATAGTGGAAAAGGCGTAAAGGTAATCTACCCTGGAACTAACAGTCCATTATTTTTCCATATGACCCAGAATACATTAATGAGCTGATCGGATTTTTCGAAAGTTGAACATTATGGTAACTTTCAAAACTGCTCATAGAAGTTATGAACAACCTGCAAAATAAGGTGATGGAAGAGACGTTTGAGATCTACAGGATGAGCTATGAAAATTAAGGAAAAATTGTGTTGATCAGAGTGAGTAGACCATAATAACTCGTTTCAAAGAAAATGTTTCCCATATTTGGCTTTGTAGTCTGGAAAAGTCGAGTGTAGTTCAGCATATCTTGGAGAATGATCAAAGAATGAATGAGAAATGCAATTCGAACCAGCCCTTGTTCATTCTTTTATATGATAATTACAAGAACTAGAAAATATCATACCAATTAGTCAATAATTAATAATCAATTAGTAAATAAAAAAAAAAACTGTATGCGTCTCGAGGCGCCCGACAGAAGTGATAACTTAAACTATTTGATATTGACATTTTTCAACTTGAGAAAAGCTTAGGTTATCACCTGAATTTCATGTATATCATCATGATTAACGACTAACGGAAAAACAGATTTGTTTTTTTAAACAGATGATAATGTAAGGAAAGGTTATTTAATTATGAAATATTTTATTATTGATTAGTTTGTGTGACATATATTATAGCTACCATGAGCCAACTGTTACTTTTGTAGAATTGAATAAAGATACCAACAATGAACATACACAAAATTAGTATCGTTATTTTCAATCTTTTTGAGTTTTACATAATAAATGAGTATACTCTCAATAGAATATGTCCGTGGCACACTAAACACTGATCATCTGTTCGACGAGAGAGGAGGAGCCTGCCTTCCGCTGATGTATGCGTGAGAAAAAGGGAAGCCAGGCAGAATGGCAATGGCACCCTCCCATGAGGAGTTATCACTTCAAAAAAGAATTGACATACAATAACATATTAATACAATCTTTAGCATTGAGAAATAATTTAATTACCCTTATTGCCAAAGTGAAGATTCGTCCATATGATTATAAAATGTAATTTAGTTATGAGAAAATGGTTCTAGTCATCTCCTGATGATGGCATTGAGATTTGCAGAACAAGCGTTAAGAAAAATAGCTCGAATTTGGGTGTATGGGAGAAGCGGCCCATTAGAATATTCTGTTGATCAGTAACTCGTCAATATTTCTAAATATTCATTTCATTATTTATTCTGCGATGAAAACCCAAAGATTTTTCAGTAGTCAGCGTGAGCGCATTACTTGAATAGGCTATAAAAACATTTAAAAAGCCCTTATAAAGAAAATAAAATCTTAATTACCTTCCTAAATATCATTATTGATTAGATTTTTTGCGTAGAATATTAATTTATGAGTATTCAGTAATATTTTATTGTCAGAAAAATAGCAAACTAATCTTGATTATAATAATATTTCAACAACTCTGTCTACCACTGTCGCGTGATGGCAATAGAGCTTTCTGATACAAGATGCAGGACCTGCCGTGAGACGCCATAATGCACTTGCTATCAGCATGTCCAGCATATGCGGTCTCAGCCAATATTCATCGATATAACGCGGCCCTAAGACTGCTCTATTACCACTTATGGTACTTTTACGGTATTGACATAGGAGAGGTCGATTCCATTTCCCACCCTCAGGTTCATGCAAGCTAATGAGCCCGATGTAGTTCTTCTCGATCATCGGATCAAGACTATGAAGGGGAGAGATAAGGAGAACCGTCTCATATGGAAGGAAGCTTGAAAAAGTGTCAAATTTCCGTAGTAAATAACAGTTCAAAAACCCTCCAGTTGTTGACTGATGGAAGTAGGTGAGTACGGAAATTTAAGATATTTAATGACTAGAGTAGTTAGTGACAGTGTAATACACAAGACCTGACATATTTACGTAGTCTAAACTAATTTCGTCAGTTTAACCTAAAATTATTGCTGTCGTTGTAATTAATGCTTACTATTATGACACATTGTAATGAATTGTAAGCAGTATATTCTTCATTAATTATAAACATAAATTCTCACTTATATTTTAAAACTGACATTTATGAAATTCACTTTTATTATTTTGCTCTCAAAGAACTACTTTTTCAACTATTATTTGCATATTTTATTTATACAGGGACATACTATTCTGTGGATATTTTCTCCTCTGCTGATTTTTGATTGGGCGTTTTCTTTCTAAGATACGGAGCAGAAAATAATTTTGACAATAACCATTTATTACCAAAAATAACATGTAATGTATCTTATTCTACGAGAACTTTTGAAAATGACAACCCCAATCTTTTCTTTATCGACTCCCGAACTCTTTCAAAAACACCAGGATCGTTTCGGGTTGCGTTACACTCAGCAAACTGATTATCTGCAGCCGTTTATAGTAATCGGAATGTTGTTGATAGGTACCAATGGAATTGTTAGACTTTTTATCACTCAGTAGGTCCAGTGTAGTACGCTATACTATTATTTCGGCTACGTTAATAATTTCTGAACTAGCAAAATTGTTATCGTCGAAATTTTTTGGCCCTGTATCTTCTAAACAAAGCGCCCTTTCAAAAATCATGGAAGAACATTTCATTAAATAGTCCCTTGATTTTTTGCGGCCTTTATATTACTTCCTTAATGTTATGTCGATCAAGCGTTAAGAAATGATAAGCAATCGACTAAATATGAAACTTAGGTTCTTTCGTCCTTTTCCATTTTTCTATCCTATTCCGCCACCTATACCGCCACCCTTATTAAGCACATTTTTGCTGACAATTTTTCACGTACAGAGACGGTTCTTCTTACCTTTACCCTCCATGAACAAAAGGAAGTGAAGTTTTCAGTGCCAGGTGAGACGAATATCGTCCGAAAAGAAATGAAAGAACGGATGAAATATTGAGATTTCCTCTTTCAACTTCGTAGACTCTATTTGGAATATTCTGTTAGGACGGTTGTTCTGACTATTGGCGTCTTTGGTGGAACGATTTCCTCTCTGAAGATCATGCTGGCTTGAAACATTGAGGCAGAGATCTTGGCCGGGCAAATGCAGGAGGCGTTATTATTGGCTCATTGGGTCCGCTTGAGGTAATTTTTGAAACCAATGATAACTTACCACACGATGTCTGGGTGATTATTGATTTATGATGCTGTGTTGCAGAATGAAGATTGTTCCTTTGATGGAACTGTATATAACTATGTTGTAGTTGTTATTTAAAAACATTCGAGTTTGTTTACTTGTCAAAATATACGTTCCAATAGAGTCATCAAGTATAGGATGTTCACGTTAAGAAGAGAATGACGTCTTTTTTGGTAATTTTGTATATCAACATAACAACATAAACTAGTTATATTTCATTCTGTAAGTTGCTCAACTGACAGTGAAATTTCAGACGTTGCCGAACCGAAAAAAACTCGAAAAGCAATAAAACATTTCAATAGTTCAAAAAAATTTGAAAGTTCAGAATATTTTTTTCTCAGTTTGAGGATTATGATGATTACTTCATTTTGAACTTATCGCAATACTGATAAGAATGTGATAGGGGACGTCAGTTGTAGTCAGTTCCACTCATGAAAACTCTTTGGTCGCAAGTGCGATCCAACTTTTCGTTGATGTCTCGTGTGTTTATCAGATGCCAGTTCTTGTATTCAGTTGCAACTTCCAACAGAAAAACCTATTTGGATTTTATTTTTTCAAACACGCACATTTGATGTTGTCTGACTCAGTATCGCGTCAGAAAAATAAAATTATACCTGATTCGATTCACTATTGAGAAATAACACGCGACATCTGAATTTCCGAAGGATGGATTGAGAGGAGACAATTCCTCTAACAAACCAGCACTTCACGCTTCGAATCATAATCTCTCTGTAACAAAAGTACGGAAAAATTTAGCACAGCATTCAAGCATTTGGACTTGAAGATGATATGCCGTATCAGGAAAACTAATGAACCTCAATTACACCACACGTTCGATGTTAGAATTTGAAGAGAAACACAGAAAAATCCCTTTTGCTGAAAGGTCGAGGTATGGAGTGTTTGTTCAATTTCTAGAGAAATAATTGTTTATTATCTTTTCTGTATCAATTCAGTATTCTCTGTTCTGATATTTTGTTCCACCATGAATAAAAAACGGAACATCGTGATATATTTTTAGCAACTACAATTCGAAGAAACACTAAATATGACGAAGTTACTTCATCGCAAAATTCACTCCAATGATCTCATCAAGTTACCTACTATTATTATCAGATATCATGAACTGTCTACATTCATGAAAGTCATCAACTAATAATATTATTATTATTTATGGTTGTCTGCTCACGATATCACCACAAACATCAAGATTTGGACTACGAGAGCAATCTGATTTATATATGTTAGCGCAACAATGCGCGCAATGTCAGATTACCCCTAATTATCAAATTGCGGTCGGAGTCGGCAAACTATGATTAATCAATGAAACTTTCACTAGTCCTAGTATCAGAAGACGGCATAGTACGAAACACATGTGAGCCGAAAGTTTACGCCATTGTCGTAAATCAGACAATTCCCGACTCGGGCTAATTATCCCACCCCTCCTTCTTCTATTCGATAGGTTCAATAACGCCTTTCAGCGTCCTCATATTAGCTCTAATTAAAATTCAAGACTATCAACTCTTCGGCTGCAATATCGTGCGGAATATGGCCTCATCGGTCGGTAAATCAAATTTCACCGCTCCCCAACCCATTTCCTCGCTACTATGCCATTGTGATAGCAGTGGTAGATATTAACATTTATCTGTTCAAATTACTGAAACCAATTTCATTCTGAATGTTGGAGTTGAATTAAAATTCAGCTCTGGCCTATTTCATCGACATTTCTAATTGAAAAATAAAAAGGTTCGGATCAAAAAGTCGGGGGGTTCATTGGAGAAGTACGACGAGCATTTTCTGAACATTTACTTGGCTCAAGTTGTACATCTACAGAGTATTTAGAGCTATAATTGGGCAATGACAAAGGGTGTCAATTATTTTCAATTCTTCGTTAGTTTTTCTCCAACTATTCATTTCTTTGAATACGTTACAATTTTTTTCCACCTTGAAGAGATAAAAAATATTTTCCCAGGAGAATAGAAACTGGAGTACAACATTCAGCTTACGTACAGTGAATGATAAAAAACAGTATAAACGAGCGTGAAACATATTATTATGCAAATTGAGAAATGAAGCTTCCTGTGGTTTTATACCAATTGTATTTGTAAGTAACGTTACTGCAGTTTCGTCCTATACGGTCATTTTCAAACGAAAACGAAAAACTTTAGAATTCGTTTGAAAATGTCCGTATAGGACGAAATTGAAGTAACGATAGTTACAAATACTGGTGGGGAAAATATTGGAAGCTCAATTTTTCAATTTTCATGATGATCTCCTACTACTTAGTGGCTACATGTTATCATTATTATCATTATTATTCTTCATGTTAGTTAAAAACGTTCCATTCCTTGCCTCATGAATACATTTAGAAACATTTTCTCTAGACTGAAGTAACGGAGGTTATTCTTTCATCCATGGTTGCATATATTTCTTTTTCAATGCAATGAACTTCCAACGGCAAACCAGTGGCGGGAAAATTCCAGTGCCGAAAACCGACTAAGGTTTGTTGATGCTCGCAACAGCTGCAAACTCAAGATGAATGAAAGCAAAGAACTACCTAATCAGATAATTAGAGATAAACTGCTGATAGCTGAAGCTGTTAATCAAAATTTCACAAAATCCACGATTCTACCACTAACACAAGCGTATGTTTCAGATGGAACAACAGCCATAGAAAAAGCAAATCAACTAGCTGAATAATTTGCGTCCTCCACAGTCGATTTTCTATTCCCACTCTGGAATCCACAATGTCGAAAATTTTTTTTCGACAACGTCTGGTCAAGCGAATTTTGAAACAGTTCAACAAGGCGCCTGGTCCAGATGAAGTGCTCATCATCGGACTCAAAAAGTGCGAAACTGAACTCGAACCAGTATTTTGCAGACTTTTCAACCTGTCTTACAAAAAAGTGACTTACCCTTCTTGTTGGAATACTGCTCGTGTTCAACCTATTATCATAAAGAGCAAGAAAAATCTTTCAAATAACTATAGACCATTCGCGTTGCTATCAAAAATCATGGAGAGAGCTATAAACCACCATATCCCCAAATATTCGGAAGGCTTTCTCATCTTGGTTGATCATCAATATGGCTTTCGGAAACAAAGATCAACAGGTCGTATGTCACCCATATTTAGAATCGAGAGTCATAGAGAGTCGATATCTGTTGCGCTTGATATTTGTAAGGCCTTTGACTATGTGTGACATGAGGGTTTGCTAGCCAAATTTCGATACTGTGGCTTGTCAGATCATTTTTCTGTATTGTTCTTCAGCTTCCTGGAAGAAAGTTCCCTGCAAGTGGCAGTCCATGGATATCTCCCGAATACTTTCACCATGAACTCTGGTGTTCCAATCCTCTATTTATTGTATATCAACGACTCATTGGAAAAAAAACAAGAACCCAATATATTGCTTTGCTAACGACAGCACACTTGTCTCGTCATTCTATTTGAATTCCAGAACATCCGCTGCGGATGAGGATCTTCACCGACAGCAGAAGGTTACAACATATCTTATTGAGAATCTAGAAGAAATTTCGAATTGGGGTGAAAGTATTGAGGTTCAAGTCAATGCCATAAAATTCCAGGCATCGGTTTCCTCCGAGAAGATAGATGTCTCCAAACCGGATATAATGATATCAGGTGAGACAATTCCTCTTTCTGCTTCGATAAGTTTGTTGGGGGTTGAAATGGACAGGAATATGTCTTGGTACAAGCATATTGCTGGAATTGCAAAAGCCACTTCTCAAAAGATTGAAACACTGTTCCGATCCAAAAAACTGTACACACCTCAGCAACTTGTGATAGTTTATAAAGATCAGATCAGACCTTCTTGGGAGGATTCCATTCAGAAAAGAGCCATCCGCCTGATTGGTGACTCAAACTCCAACATCACTTGCAACCTTGACAGTCATCGAAGAAAGGTTGGAGTTTTGTCTCTCTTCTATAGATATTTTCACGGAAAGTGTTGAAGTGATTTGGCACATTTCAATCCACCAAGAACGGTACATATCAGAAATACGCGACGGGCTGTGGCTGCTCATAGTTTTGAGGTTCAACTCCGTACACTTCGAACTCCACTGTTCAAGAACTCTTTCATTTGGAGAATTGCGCTCGAGTGGAATAAACTTTCTGTGAAAGTTTTTCCAAATGTAATTAATCTCCAGCGATTCAAATCCAATGTGAATCACAACATTCGCACAGGCACCGCTCTTAGAGCGCCTCAACGATGTTCCTGTAGTGATTGTGTTTTGTCCTTGAAAAAACAACCCCAGTTTTCTATCATTCAGTTTAGTTATTCTTTCGTATAATTCTTTATCGTAGACGTTTCTTCATTCCGTTGGTAGCAAGTTTTTTTTGTGAGGAAAAAACACTAGAAAAATCCTCAAGGTGCTCTCAGAGCGGTGCCTGTGCAGAAGTAGCGATTCACAATGGATTTGAATCGCTGGAGATCAAATCCATTTGGAAAAACGTTTTCAGGAAGCTTATTCCACATAAACGCAGTTTTACAGATGAAAGAGTTCTCAAATAGTGAAGTTCGAGGTGAAATGAGTTGCACCTCAAAACGATGAGCCGACACAATCCCTCGCGTATTTATGATATGTACAGCTCTTGGTGGAATCAATGTGCCAAGTCACTTGAACACTCTTCGGGAAACTATCTATAGAAGAGAGGCAAATCTCCAACCTTTCTTCGATTTTCCAGGCTATCAAGGTGGCACGTGATGCTCGCGTCTCCAGTCAGGCGGACGGCTCTTTTCCGGATGGAATCCAGCAACTTCAGGGTATGTTTGGGGGCAGAGCTCCATACATGTGAACACAATTTCACAGAAGGTCTGATCTTAGCTTTATAAAGCATCAAAATTTCCTGAGGTGTGTACAGTTTTCTGGCAGTGTTTTCTATACAGTGTCCCAAGCTTTTGAGAAGCAGCCTTTGTAATTCCAACGAAATGATTGTGCCACGACATATTGGTGTACATTTTAATCTCCAACAACTTTATCGAATAATTTCCTGACCTGACGTTGTTATATCCGGTTCGGAGACATTTATCTTCTTAGAGAAAATCGATGACTGGATTTTTGAACCATTGAATTGAATCTGGCTACTTCCACTTCAATTCGAAAACACTTCTAGATCCTCATCAAGATATGCAACCCCCTGCTGCCGGTGAAGATGTACCTCCTTAGCCAATATCCTGGAATCCAAATGAAATGACGAGTGTGCTGTCGTCAGCAAAGCAATATATTGGATTTTTTGTTTTTTCCAATGAATCGTTGATATACAATAAAAAGAGGGTGGGAGACAATATGGATCCCTGAGATATCCATCGACGGCCACTTGCAGGGAACGTTCTTGATAATAATAATAATAATAAAAATAATACCGTCTTCATTATCTTCTAATACATTCAAATCAAATTAATCATGTACAGTTCATTTATTATAAGAAGACAAAAGGCTTCCAGAAAGCTGAAGAGCCGTACATAATGATTGGACAAGTCATAGCATCGAAGTTTGGCCAGCAAATCTTCATGCCACAATGGGTCAAAGGCCTTAGAAATATCGAGCGCAAATGCTCTCGATTCTCCATGTTTCCCTATTGCGTTATTCCAAATATGAGTGACATGCGATAGAAGGTCGGCTGTTTGTATCCGATTGACATATTGATGATCGCTCAAGATGTTGAAGCCTTTCTAATATTTGGGGATATGGTGGTTTACGACTTTCTCAATGATTTTTGAAATCACTGACAGCAAAGCGACTGGTCTATATATATTTGAATAGGCTGAACGCAAGCAATGGCCCAACAAAAAAGAATAAACCCTTTTTCATAAGACAGGTTGAGAAGTCTGTTAAAAACTGATGCGAGTTAATTTGCGCACTTTTTGAGTACGAAAACGGGCACGATAACGGCCACTCGATCTGCTTTTTTGCAATTGCGGTAGGTATTTCAAAACTTTTCAGCATTTTCTAATTAACCCATTCATATTGTGAATACAATAACGAACCAGTATAATATGAAAATTTGTATGAACCGCGGGTATTAATAGATGTGCTCTAGCCAAGACATTCGAATATTTTCCTCTCATGGCATGATTTTAATACATTTTTTATATCTGGTTATATTAATAATTTTGAAATTTTCCCATTCAGTACTTTGAAATACCGGTTTCGGAGAATTAGCCCTGAAAAGTAACACTTTGTGTTATTATCGTTGGCGTTCCGAGAAAATTTCAAAAATCACCTATTGTAGTTGATAATTTGACTCATCCTTTTCTGAACTATTGACTCGACTATTGATTTTAGAAACCAGACTATTTTATGGTAGAAGAACAATTCATGAACATTTTGAAAAAAAAAATCAACTAGAAAACTATAAACAAATAACGGATATACTTGGATGCCTTCTAGGGTTGAAAAAAGTAATTTTATTTTTTCATAACATACTTTGGATTACCCCATGAAGAGATAGCTGTCAATAGTTTCCGAATGGTTATGTTTTTGGAGTAATTATTTTGAAATATTGATGATAGATATGAAGCATTTTTTATTTTTGCAAATGTCCAATCTTCACATTAACGTGATTTGGTCGGAAATGAAAAAGTAATTTGAATACATTTAATTATGAATCACTATCAAAAGCATATCTCTGACTCGAAAATAATTCATGCATATTACCGGTTTTTAAAAAAATTCTTTATTCTTGTTCATTCGTGGAACATTCCTTGTTGAATTAAAATGAATAATACTCATTTTACCCATTTCCATTATGCTTTTTCCACAAGAGGAATGCGGTGAATCTTTCAAATTGCAAATGCATGTAAATGGCGGACGGTGAAAGACTGAAAACCATTATTTTGCTTAAAAGCGGGGTACTTTTCGGCTGCGTGCTGTCATTAATATACAACAACGAATTATATTTCAAATCTAGTCGTTATTTCGAATGGTTACCAAAACTATTGAAGGCTGAGTCACAGATTTCTGAAAGGAATGAATTCGATAAAATTGCTCATCATGTTAATTCGGAAAATTGATGATTCAATTTGAAGACATGAAACATGTAAATATTATGATATTGTATTTTTCGAAAATTGCTGAATGTAGAAGTGTATCATTGTTATTAACTACATGAGTGTTTTTTTCTATTTGGAGAAGAGATTGATCCAAAGGAACCAGTTTGTATGACTTATCAAATTAGAAAAATTATTAGTTTCAAATATTTCTCAAGGTAATACCGCGTAGTAATTTTTCCGTTCTTATCTTTCCATGTTGCAAATACGGGTTCCCATTTGAAAAACTGACTTTGACCTTCAATTGATTCCAAACATATGGTCAAGGTGAAATTTAAGGTCACCAATAGATAGCTAGCTACACAAACATCCTAAACCGCACTTCACATTTTTTCGTAACTTAGCTATACATTTTGGAATTTTGCACCACCCTGTATAATTGAAGAGAACAATATTCGGAGTAGTAGGCCGTGATACAATGGAACCTGGAGTAACAAACGTTTCGTTTGGTATGGCGGCAAACATCATCGAAAGTTATTTACAAAGTATCAGCAAAGAACGCCATAAGATATTTCAATTATTTTCAGAAAAAAAATTAATTTCGAATACGTCACACTACTGCTTGAATTATTTCTCTTTGTTCCAAGAAAACTTGTCAAGAACTTTTTTTTCAATTTGGTTCCGTTATTTTCCTACGAAATTTCCAGTGGATGTACATCAAACACCAATTGAATCTATTCAGCATGTTCTCTTTTTTTATACAGGGTGTAACTAAATAAATGTAAAACATTTAAGGAAGTGATTCCTTATCGAAAAAAAGCTAGGATCTTTCATATAAAGAAATTTCATTGGACACTTAGCCAAAAATTAATTTGGTTTACCCCATTGTTGTAAGGGGTAGAAAACGCAATCCCTAAAATTTATTTCCAATGTAACTTTTTGTCTTATTATTTGTCCGCATCGTCTTGAGTTTTGCAATTGGATGTGGAAATGATTAGAAGAAATTGTGACTTTCTGAAGACGATAGAATTCACAGACGAATGTAGTTTTTCTCGGGACAAGATTATTAATTTTTTTAATAACCACATATG
>WOGO01001448.1:0-18184 GCA_015342085.1 Leptinotarsa defecta
TTTATGCCAACGGGGATTGGGAAAAAATTTGTTAGTCAACAATTGAATAACTTTTTGAAAAACGGTGATAAAACTTTTTTTCTACATGACTCGATTCATTCAAGTGTTAAGAAGATACTATATTTTTTTCAAATTTTCAAAATGACATTTTATGTTATAAAAAAATTATTTTTTTTGATGAACTCTCTTTAGGGGCAGCGCGCGCATGCCGTAACAGTCGCGCGGAACCCTATTTTCAAAATCAAATTTAAATTATAAATAATGGAGATAGAGTTTCGGGAGTCGGGACTTTTTTATCGGAAATTTCCTCCTCTTTAACGAGCTTTTTTCAAAATTGCTTAAATATTAATATTTTTTGAGTTATTAACGAAAAACGAAATACCTTTTTTTTATCTTATTGTGTTAATAACAATTGCAATTTTTTACCTGCACCAAAATGCTTCAAACAAAGTTTTCTAGAGGTGATTCCGAATTGAATGAGCTATCGCTCATATTTTTAGGACCTTTATCTCTATTTTTCATGTTTTTAATTTGTTGATTAGACTATGACCTGAGATCATTCTTTAAAACTGGAAGACAGAGATATATTACCTTCATTCTGGATGCAATGATAATCCCAATTCCATATATAGGCAGTGATCAAGCTGTTGAGGTATCAAATTCATTGGTGACAATCATTTCAAGATATAGGTCATTAAAACATATAAAAATTCTGGAGAAATATACCTAGGATCATATATGGGAAAATATTTGCAGGATTATACTTGGGAAAACATTCACAAATGGAAAGTCTGAGAAAAGAACTGATGAACTGCTTCTCTAGATCAGATCAGAATAATTACTGACACTGAATTTAGGCTTGATTTATCAATCTGGAAAATTGTTTGAACATCTGCTGTGGATTTAGGCTTTATAAAATTGTATGGGTTCATTTTCTTACCAATTTTTTGTAGTAATGAATTAAATAATCTAAAGAATAAGGTTTTTTTAATGACTTTTTCTGATAGAAATCAAGTTATTGATCCTATAATTGCTTATAATTGCTGTAAGCTCATAGGGTGGACTATTACGGTATGATATTTTTTTACAAAAACACACTTCATTTGGAAATGTAAATATACTATTCTCAAGATTATCTGAAGCATTTTCTTATTCCATTTTATCGAGTAGGAGATATTGGGTGTCAGTTTAGCTGCATTCCAGTTGATGTTAGATCGAGATGGCAGTGTTTCTTACCTTGTGTGAAAATTCCAAAATATTAACAATGATTTCTTGAATTAAAACCTCATCACTGCGATATCGTGAACAGAATTAGCGAATTTTTCACAAATTAATACCGAGATTTCCTAATTGAGCGAACATTTTTTGACAGAACCCTAGCTGGGGTTCCCAATTTTTATTTACCCATGGAACCCTAATTGAGCAAAGTTTTTTTGACAGAACCCTAGCTGGAGTTCCCAATTTTTATTTGGCCATGAAACCCTAATTGAGCAAACATTTTTTTGTCATAACCCTAGCTGGTTGTTTCGATAACCAAATTGTTCATGTAGTACTTTGAATAGTGACCTAAAATGCTATTTAACTCCTATATAATTATATGCGAGCGCTTTCGACAGCTGGTCTTACTGTCATCATCAAGGTTCTACTATGAGTAGAGGCTTACCATGAAGATAAGTTTTTCAACATTTGCAGTGTATGCTCTATCTCCACCTCTAAGGAGGTGGAGATAGAGCATATAAAAATGCCAGAAAACAACATACTCATTTGGTGAGTAATACGAAGAAACAAATTTATCAGAGGCAAATCTCTTCTGATAATTTAGGCATTTCTTCCTGTGAAGTTGCCTCAGAACTTTCAGGAAGAAGACTTAATACTAAAAATTTCAGCATATTTTCTCAAATCTGCACCATTAGATATTATCGAAAAAATACCTGGAAATATTATTGAAACAAACCTCATATTGCAAAAACCGACTAAGCATGAAATGGATCTATTGTATCCATTCACAAAACAAGAACTTTATGATTTGTTGACTGCGAAAATGAAAAACAAGAGGTTCGCGGACTTCAATGAGGTGCCAATGTTTTTAATGAAAACAGTTTTATTTGCGATTATGAAACGTATATCAGATCTTGTTTAATCTTTTGCATTGGTAAGTTTCCTAATATTCTCAAATTGGGTAAGGTGCTTCCCATTTTCAAAAATGAAGATCCACAACTTCTGAGTAACTATCGGCCTGTTACAGTGTCCTCAGCCTTCACAAGAATATTTGAATATCCATTTATGGACAGACTCTTAGTGTTTCTGAATAGAAATGATGACATAATATCAACATTGCAATATGGATTTCGAGTTGGAAGATCTACTTTTAGAGCGATCAACACTTACGCAATTTATGGAAGTGAGAAAATGCCCTGTTGGGATATTTTGCGATCTAAGCAGGGCATTTGACTGCATAAATCATAACAACTTGGTAGCAAAGTTGAATCAATATGGCATCAAAGAATTGGTTGAATTCTTTCATTGCTGACTGTGAACAGAATGGGTGCGTTGAGTATGAAGAAAATGTAATAATATCCGCTACAAAATCTAATTCGATAAACATGAACATCGGTGTACTGTGCCACATTTTGTTTATTTTATATATGGATCAAAACATTTCTGAAGACTGTATTGAAGAAAGATACATACATATAAGAAAATAAATGTTTCAAAATAAAATTTCGAAATATTCATCTATGCCACCTACTACACAGTAGGTTCTGGTAAATGCCTGCCGGAAAACAACTACTTTCCCAGCTAATACCACGCTGGATATTGAATTATAAATATATCGAGAGGTAATAATTTCAAAAAAAAGGCTGAATCATTAAATTGTATTTATCTGAAAAATAGACAAATATATGTGTGTGTACTAAAGTGAGCCATAGCATTATAGTTCTAAATTGCAACCATTTCGTTATTGGCCGATGTTTCCTGATCAGGAATAATCAGAGGGTGTTGCATTGCAAGTATGTATGTAATGCATGTGCCATCAAATAATGAAATGAGTTTTGACCTAAAAAAAAATTCTAGCGCAATATATTCAAACAATCATGTATATAATCAATGTAACTTTTAATTGTTCCAATACAAAGTGAAGAGTATCATTTACGTGAAGTGAGCTTAAAAAGGGGAGTTTCTGTTTGTCAAGGCAAAGTTAATAAAAATTACTAAACTTAGCAACGAATTTTGCATTTTTAGAGTTTACTTCTCACGATATTACCGACAAATAATAACGAAAATTTTAGTGAATATTGTTGAAAAAAGAGTTAATTCGAAGAAACAGAAGTTTTTATCATATGGAAACATTTAAGATAGGAGAGTCTTCAGAATGCGATTGTGAAGAGGAGGTTCTATTTTAGGTGTTACTCTAGGTGAAATATAATATATTTTTTGGTGACTGTTTTTAATAAAAATCTGTAAAAAAAGCTGTGTGTCATATTTAATTTTTTATCAAGATTATATGAATGATTTATAATTAAAATAATGATGGAGGCCCAAAACTTTCTCAAAATTGTTGAAACTGATTTTTGGCCTTAGAACCTAAATTTCAAGGTGATGTCAACTTAGGCGAAATGTATTGTGACAAAGAGAATAGTATTTTCAGTTCTGGGGTAGAATTCTTCAAACATAGGACCAAATCAATATATCGCTTTTCTTACTCTTACTTTGAAAACAGACATATTTTGTCATATGGATAGTATTCGATTTGTTTTTCCAGAAATATACCCTGGTGTGTGGAAACTAATGTTGATAGAAACTATATTCTAGGGTCTGAAAAATACCTCAGAAAAAAACGCGGAAGTTGACTTTAAAACTATCTTCTCTGTACATGTTTAATTTTGAATTAAAAAAAAAACTTCCTACAGAATATTCCAAATATCAAGAAAAGGAAGAAGGTATCGAAAATTATTTCTGTTACCTCGATTTTCTTTCAATTGCATTTTAGAAGAAAATAGATCACGTTGAAAAAAATTCACTCTCCTGTCTTCTAATCAATGAATACCTTACGGTATTTTCACTATTTTAAGCGAAAGTCTCTAGAAAACAATTTGAAAAAATTAATATACTGTCACTGTCAATTTGACAACACTAAACAAAAACTTGAAGGTTATGTTGATATTGCTGCAAAAATATTTTTTATTTCAATAAGGTTACCTACTATGGTATAACACACGTCGTTATGTAATATTCAAATAATGGATGGTCTTGAATTTATAGCACATTGAAGTATTGAAATAGAAAAACCACACAGGAAGTGTAATTTAAATGCCTGGCTTACCTAATGCTCAAATCCACAACAGCCTCATCGACTTCCATGTTTTCCATAAATCCCGCGGAGAACCTTTCACCTGCTGCTTCAACTTTGGGTATTTACGTTGACATTGAAATAATCGCAAATTATGTAGTCCACGAGATAAAAAACTAAAAAATACCAAATCGAATAAGAATTTTTATACATTCTAATTACTGAAGTAAAAGTTTTTTACCAACCTCCGATACCAGCGGTGTCAATTATAATTTATTATTATCGACAAAAGATGCGATAATCAGTCTTGAGATAACTCCATATCAGCGATATGTGGGTACGTTCTCTTCTACCGCGGAAAGTTCTATTTGGTTATGACTTGCAAGTGATCAGCTACCGATCATTAACTATATCGTTTATTTTTATTTAGATTAATTGATTGATTCGCGCAACTTATCACAGTCCTACAAAAGTTGCACCAAGCCGTTTGAAACGACACCATACACGATACATATAAGCGATGGTTGAACGCACCTCGCAGGTCAATTAGTGCACCCAAATTGTAATCTAAACTCGCGTTGACAAATCGATTATCTTCCTGCATGTATACACTTTTCTGAATAAAAAGTATGTGTACCTAATTAAAGAATACACAAAAATTACACAACTGTAACAAACGAATTCCGGAAAGTGTTTTTTGAACCAGCAAAATTTATTATTGTTGATTATTTTCGAAAAATCCGTAAAAGCCATCCGCGGAACATCACCTCACTCTAGACCAAAATTAACAGACAACTGATTCGTTTCAATATGGCGTGGCCTTGTGTTATGTCTACGTTTTTGTGTAACTATCAACAACATATCTGAAATATGCGTCTTTCTCTTTCTCATACCTTTTTCCGTAACGTTTGTCGCATGCCAGTATTTTCAATCTAGTCATACGGCATACGATACAATACCCCGCCAACGTGTAGTTATCTCTTTCACTCGGATGGATTTTAATGTGTATCTTTCATCTTCAACACCACAAAGTTGTTTGCATTTGTAAACTTCCGAGCCAATCGAAAACAAAACCCTACAGTTGTATCTAGCTCTCTCCGTTCTTCTTCCTGCCCTATAGAGTAAGTGAATGAAATGAGAAATAATCGTATTTGCAGTGGCGTATCTACTGAAAGGAATATGAGATATGCATTGTTCAATTTTTATTCAGTATCAAGATTTTGGAGGAATTTTATGCAATGTTATTTTTGTTTGTATTATTTTTTTTTCATTACTCGCCCAGTATATTTCAAACTTTATCCAAGTTGAATTTAGCACATTATTGGAACCAAGCGCATACTCGTTCAAGGAATCACGAGTACGAAAAGAGCTCGCTGTCACTAGGCACGCAGTTTTTGAAATTTACGATTTTCATGTACTTTTCCTTAATTTTTACTACCGCTATTCACGAATGCTCATCACTTACGTCATACAGTCCACAACTGATCAACGTTTTTGCGTTGCCGGTTGGATTTGCAGTAGAGATTCCATAATTCATTTTAATGCATTCTCAACTTGGTTTCGCTATTTTTATTCATACAAACTATTATATACATTTACTGAATTTTTGAGGTTTACAATGTATGTATGGTGTGTATAAGGCAGGGTCTAATTTGAAGAGGAAGTTACAGGTATATTCAAATTATCAATATTTAATGGTAATGAATATTTAGTCGGTCAGATGTTAGACGGTTGGTTAGCGTGAGTGGTTTGTTCTAATCACTGAAAGTAGGATGATCGATCGCTACCCTGAGTTGATGGATCTACACTGCAAATAATCTGATCTCTGTTAGGAATTGCACGTTGAAGGGTTAGACCTTGTTAATCTCAGCTCGCATGAATTTCAACTTTTGAGGATTATTGTATGTATAAGAACAACTTATTTCAAATTTTCCAAACTTTAATACTCCCTTTCTTTATTACATTGTTATCTGTAAATTTTATTTTAGGCAAGTGATTATTGTTTATATAAGTATCTTAACGAATTTCGTATTTTCCAAACTTTAATACTACCTTTTTGTTTTTTCATCACATTGTTATCCGTAAATTTTATTTTAGTTAAGCGAGAAAATCAGTTCTCGCTGAAAATTTTTAACTGTGAACTTGTCATCAATGCTACGACAAAGAAATAATATCCACATTCAGGACGTCATCTGATGTACCTGTTTCGGTTAAAGAAATACCCAGTATCAGTTCTTGAGATCTTAGTAAAAACCGGGATTTTGAGTAATTTTCTATAGACAAGTTATTATGCGGAAATAAGAAAAAAGGACTTTAATTAAGACCGAGAAACGAATAATATGCGCATCGCACATTTTTTATAATATTTGAAGGAATCCTAGTTTTTCGAGTAAAGACTATGATATAATCTAAAGATAGTCGTCAAACCAGTTTGAGTTCCTAAAATATAACGACAAAAGCGTGTTCCTTGTGTAAAAGATTAGGTATTATTTTCTGACAGGTGTAGTACTTCAATGTGAAATTCCGCTTAATCTAAACGAAGTCTTCTAGATCTAGTATGATAACGTTGAAATCATGAGACGCTAATGATGTCAATCTTCACAGGAACTTCATAATCATTTTCATTGACAATAAAATTATCATTGAGAATGTTTTATAGTTACAAGTCGGTCAAGTCTCTGGCAAAAAGGAACAAGAAGTGTGCTGGATGTAACATTTATAGAAAATTTCAATGTGAATATTTTGATGTCTTCAGACAGGAAAATTTCTTATTTTCATAATCCTTCTATAAGGGTCATATTTTCGGAACATTGCTAGTGATTAAGATGGAAATGAAAAAGAAAGATTATTAAACGTAAACAGTTTGCAGAGGTGTACTTCGTTGATCTTCAAATCGTGCAGATAATGAAAAAAAATCCAAATGCGTGACTTCGAAATGCGCAAGAAACAGCCTTGTGCCCCTACTAATAAAAAATTTAATTCACACACTTTTCAAAATAAAATGGATTTAATGTCATTGGTACCTGTTGAAAGGGCATTTTCAATAGTGAAATACATTTTAGTGACTTATGTTTCCGTTTGACAACTGAGCACTTGGAGAAATTCTGATTTTGAAGATGACCTTTCCAGCTCCATATATAGCGTGGCATTTTTTGACATCCAAGAACCAGTACAATAAGTCGATATTCGAGAGATGTGCTTAGCTGATAAGTACAAGTGCAGCATACCAGCCAGAAGATTCTTATCTGTGTCTAACGAACCAATAAACCTATAACCAGTTATCATTAGAACTATTTGATGATTAATTTCCAAGGTATTAGTTCTCATCAGAACAACCTGAATTCGAAAATTAATACTATTGTCAGAACTAGCTGTGTTTTCAGAGACAGATAGAAGCGGACGACATCACAGAAGACCTAAGAAAACAGGGATTCACCACTCTCAAATGTAACCGGATGGAAACGAGGAGAACGCAGAAGACTCTGCCGTTCTCTCTAATGAAGTAGCGCGTACCGAGGAGAGGATCTACAAAGTTAACAGTTGCGTCAACCTCATAATGCGGGTAGAACTGCAAAGACAAAAAAGGGGTGCCACTTCACAATGCCACCGGTGTCAGTTTTCGGGCACTACCAGAAATGTTGCCACGCAACAGCTCGCTGCGTCAAGTTCGGAGAGCAACACGAATCGAGGGAAGGGAACACAAAAAACCGAAAGACGCTTGCGAAATATGCCAGCTGCAGGTGGGCACATCTAGCGAACTACAAAGGATGCAAGATGTTTCCCAGACCAAAACAATCGCCCCCCGGCAAGAATGCGAGGGTCCGTCCACCAGAAAGCCAGTAAACCAAGCCCAAGACCGCGGCTTCCAAGAAGAAAACCTCGCCGAAGATGCAAGTCGCCAGAGAAAATGACCTGAATATCATACTCGATAGTCTCACGAACGAGGCTCACACATTGTTATCTACCCTACTGCAGGAACCCGGAAGACGTTAATGGCAGCAAAACAAATTCCGTAAAGTCTGATGATTGGATTTCGGAATGCTAACGGCTCATAGAGTTGCTGTCACGGCTTCCCATTATTGTCATGGCAATACAAGAAACTATACTGAGAGCTACATGAGATCTCCGCAACCCGTGCTTCAATACCTAAATAGTCCACCGGCCAGGTGTAGAAATCGCGCGGTCCTTCTTAGTTATTAGCAATTTCAATACGGAATCACGCGAATGGAACTCTAGGAACGAAAACCGGAGAGGCCGGGAATTTGTCAGGCTTCTTGAGGACGTCGAAGACACCGCGGTCGTTTCCTGGAAACTCCAACACCCTATCCCAGAACGGATTACGTTCCCCACATATTTGAACATTGCCATAGTGTAGACATCGCCACCTTAGACTCGCTGGACGAAGGGTCATCTGACCACAACCCTATCCTATTCACAATCCGGTCGGAGCATATACACATTAGTCCGCGACATACAAAATTCGTCTCCAGCTAGGTTCAGGGGACCACCATGTGCACACTACACACCAGTAGAGTCAGGTTTCACAAATGATCCGACATAAGGGAGTATAGGCACCAGAGGCTGACTGCCGACCACAAAAGGTCAGGTCTTGCCAAGTAGTACGTTGTGGGCCACTCGGAAGTGAGTGAAGGTGGACGTAAGAGATTATAGCTTCTGCGCACAGCAACAGTGTGGGGAAGATTTTATCTCAAGGCTCTCAACGCCGGGAGGGCCATGGAGGGTGGTGGTAATCCAACATTTCTGATTTATTTCAGTTGACTACTACTGCAGATTCGAAATTATGGTGTAGATATTTCGACAAATTTATATTTCTGGATTTGAAAACGAATTACTTCAAAATAATCATCATCATATGAGTTTTATGCAAATATAAAAATCGAGGTTTTGTCACTTATGATCAAAAATGGAAATCACTCCTTATAAAGATCACCAAATAACTTTAACAAAAATCCAGATGAAAATTTTGTTCAAATTTGATTTTTATTAATTTGAAATTATCGATTTAACATCTTACAGAAAAATATTCGATGAGTTAATTTCATTGAACTCAATCAATATTACTAAACACCATGTTTACTAGAAAGTTCTCGAAATGTAACTTGCAATATTAGGTAGTGTATTGAAATACAGTGTATGCCTTGAGAAATTCTGGCAGTGTGCCACTGGATGACCTGTAATCAATTTGAGCCCTTCGAGTTGATTACCAGATGGCTGGAACTACATATATTTATTTTGTTTGAAAGCTAGGCCTGCTCCAAGTGTAACGTGTGAAAGTCGAGGTGGTCCATGTCCATATTACAGTAATTCGGTAATATGGGCCACCATTAACTTCCACCTCGCACATTCAGCTCCTATTTAGAACTAGAAAGTGCATGATAGCTTCCATTCTTCCGATTCAATTAAGTATCATTGTAACAAAATAATTTTATTGATCAGTGTCATAATTTAATTATCACAAATGACTCATGGGTACCACAAAATACGAAAATTAATGACCAAATAGGGTGCAGAAGGGTAGGTAGAAGTATATTACGCTTTATACCTTATATCACAGAAATTTTTGACTATTCTGTAGTTATATATACGTTCCAAGTTATAAAATAATCTGTGGTTATACCATTAATACCTATCGATATCGATCACCAAGTAATCATCTTCAACAGGAAGATTAAACTGTGATCATCTTCAAGAGGAAGATTCATCTGTTTATTCTTCCTCTTGAAGATGATCACTTGGTGATCGAAAATCGTCATTTTTTACACCTCGATACGTATTTCGATCACCAAATGATCATCTTCAAAAGGAAGATTGAACTGTGATCATCTTCAAGTGATTATCTTCGAGAGGAAGAATATACCTGGAGTTTTTTGCCAACACCAAACCGTTATTTCAACACCTCGACACGCGTTTCGATCACGAAATGATCATATTCAAGAGGAAAAACAAACTAATCATACTTACAAAACTATATATCCTTATTTATACCATAGATACTTGTTCTAGGTCCTGGTTACTAATCTTAAATTAATTTTACAATGTTTCCTTATGCAGTAGTAGTTAGGTGAATCTATAATAATTAAAATATTATAAGCTGTATAAAACGAATTTCACAATATTGCCTTATCTAATAGATAAGATATATTAAAATAAGATATAAGGAACACACTTAACATATGGAAGACCTGAAAAATCAGCAGTTGCACATCATATTTTGCAACAAAACCATTCCATAGACTTCAGTTCATTAAGATTAGTTAGACAAGTTAACAACAACAAGCAACTAGATGCCTATGAGAGTGTAGAAATGAGTAAACATAATAATATTATGAATAAAGATGGTGGACCAATACCTGATAGTATACTATATAGCTTGTTAAAATATTTAATTTATTAGATTTACCTGACTATTACATAAGGACACACAGTAAAATTGGTACATGTACCAATTGAACCAATAACGCATTATATTATATTTCTCCTCCGAAACAATCAACTTGTCTATGCAATTCAGCCTTTTGAAAATATCAGAGATGGTTCAATGGAACCCCCTATTAAAAAACAGTTGTTATTGTCCACTGCCAAGTAAGTAATTGAGTATTACGTAACCTTCAAGTAGTTGAGCTCAGGTTGGCACTGATGTATTTATGATACCATGGAAAATTGAAAGGTTAGTTGAGCTTCCTAATTATTCCGTAAAAACAGTTTTACAAACTGTCTACAGCAGATACTAGTTCGTGATATCGGAGTAACTATGGGTGCATATATATTTCCCTTAACAGAAATTATCACAAAAAGCAAGAGAGGAAGATTTCTATAGAATAAGTGAAAGTGGTCTACTATAAATCCAATCATTAAGTGGATCTGAAAAAAAGTTAATCATATAAAAAAATAGGATAGAGATGAAATTCTATTTGAAAATTGGATGAAAAATAGTATTACTTCAACAAATTTTGTTTAGGAAACGATAATAGAACAAATTTGGTTTGTTTCATTCTGAATATTTTTTTTTGTAACTGAAAGTGTAATTTTTAAAATTCAAATTGTTTTCATTCAATTATATTAAATTATTAAAATTGATATTTTAGTTACAAAACTGATCACAAATTGCCAAATCATAATAAAATTATTAGGCAATAAAAAATAAATAGGATGAATTATTTGACCTTGGGGTCTGACAGAGTGTCAAATAAACCAGTCTTTCAAAAATCAAATGCTGAGTCATTCAAAATATTTATTAAACAAAATTCCAAACAGCAATGGACATAGTTTTCAAATACATCATACTCATTATTCTAAGCAGTATCAAAATATTTTTGTATCAAAATCAAATTGATAATTTAACACAGAAATTGACACACACAAACAGACAAAGCAATTTTAACGCAGAACATTCTTCACGGTAAGTACAAAAGTTATTCAAGAGTAAGTACAAAAGCTAAGTCTCGAATGTATGAAAATCTACCAAAAAGTTTACCACAGCCCTGAAGAGAATCCACCAGGAGGTACTCTGTTGGTGCGAGATGGTTGTGGGGCTGCAGGTTCACTACCTAGCTGTGGAGGTCCTGTGGGAGTTTTCACAGGGCTAGGGGGCACTGTTTTAGCATTAGTACCTTCTAGAATTGAAGAAGCATTACGGCCATTGTCTTTTTTGACTTGCGGGTCTGCCGCGCTTCCAAAAATATCTGTGTGGCCACCTCCGGGAGGTCTCAATACTCTGCTGGAGTTGCGGGCATTGTCGGTCAAACCAATATTGAAATTTGTTGAAGTCATTCTGTAACAAACGCAAAAATTAATTTGACAATACTATAAACAAAATTCACAATGAATATGTCACCTTTAGGGTGTTCTGAATGTTTCGCGTGTATACTTTGCGGCGGTTACAGTGGAACTAGTTTGCACCGGATTTCTCTAGAGATAAAGAAAGTGAAACAAAAAACGAAAAGAAAAGTCGTTAGGTTTCGCACGGGAGAACTCTAAATTTGGTTGGTTGACCGCGTGTTCACTCAACTCGCCTTTGTTTTAAATTTCATTACATGGGTTGGGTCTTCCATATATAATTCTTTTGAAAATATAAAATGACTGCTCAAACACAATAAAACATTGATGACTTACATGTTACAAATACCGAACACCGAACAGCCGAACACCACACAACAAGTACTAAATTCAAATTATGGTTCAAGTTGCATTCACCTGTTCACAGAATGTTTTTATTTTGGTATTCAACTCTTTTCAAGTACTATTATAGCTTTGGGAAGGAGTAATTGACAATTGACAGTAGTTTCCAACGATATCGTATTGGAGTAGATCCATAAATAAACAAACAAATCTGCTCTAAAAGGGAACTATCATTCCGTAAATTGACTTCTTGACAGACACAATGTCAAAATTTGATCCTGTTTGTTCATCAGTAACGCCACAAACTACTTAAGTAGTTTGTCTGTATTATATATTTTTTTATTTATTTGTAAAATCAGCCTTTAGTAACTCCACAAATCATTATAAGTTTCAAGCTGATGTATGATGAGTTTTCCGATACGAATTGAACATATTTTTTTTACTGTACACAGGATCTGTCTAATTGATTATATGTCGACATTTTTCAAATGGAACTATTCAAGAGAGGACTGACCACTGTTTAAGAATTGAGATCTGCACTAACATATGACTCATCTTGTGAAGATGCAGCTTATTTGAGATAATGTAAATTGTATCATTATGTCTCAGTTTTAAAATATTTTATTTTAACAAGTACTTTATCCCCAAATGAAACATATATTTCTTTATTATATAATACAAAATTGAACTACCGATTTTTTTACGTTCTGAAAAAAATGTATTTTCTCAGTATCATTGATAATTCATAATAATTGGAGTTGATTGTATTACTATTGATGATTAATAATGGTCGTACTCGGGTTTTTTGAATGTTCATAAGATAAGCACGAGTGAAGGTAGAGTTTGAGGGAAGTTATTCCAATTCAAGGTCAATTAGAGTTCAAATTGTAAGTTATTTGAAAATTTTAATATTTCAGCGAAAAAATAGTTAAAAGAAATTTTTGTCACTGCTTGAAATATCTGAGGATTCTCATAATACCTTGAAATGGTAAATTGAAACCTGTTCTCATTAACTTCGTCTCATTGTTTGAAATTAACGAGTTCATAATATTACCTACAGCTAAGATGGGTCCTAGAGATCTTTCTCTTAATTTTGTCTTGAATAGCAGGTATATTGCATAGGTTGAAACATAGCAATCACGTCAACAATCCATTTCAATTCTGCAAAAGTTATTATCAAGACAATTCATCTTTATGTATAAAAACATATAAATTGCTACGAAAATAATCCAACGTGTTATATTGCAAGGGGTATATATGCTTTGGACAGATTGATTTTTGTATAAAGATGAAGAAGTAGATATCCATAACCCTTCTATCCCAATAATTTAATCTGTAATTGCTTTTTATATTTTTTCAATATCTACAATCGAAATGGTATCCTTTCCACGGAACCACCATTGGTTGTTCATTTTGCAAGATTACAGTGTTAGGAAATGAGAAATGCATTGTTTACTGATTACCATAAAATATAGTTCTTTAGAAAAGTAATTTGTTTACTGCTATAAATGTGACGGGGTTAAGTTAGAACAAACTGTTCTTGTTTCTTGTGTATGAAGATTAAAAATTATGTGTGACATCGGTTGTTGTTTCTTAAGTGGGAATCACAGAACTCGGTCAAGAAATTGAAGACGTGTTCCAAAAGTAACGAAAAATGTTATTTGATATTTCTAAAATCAGCACTATTGTGACTATTGATGACTGGTTCACCTTCATTTTTATTGTTTACAAATTATAATAAATTTTTATTTTTTAATTTATTTAATTACACATTCCTTTTTATTTTAGGTCACAATAATTTGTTCACTTCACAAATTAGTATATCTGTAGTTTTCAATTTCCATACTCATTGTCCCTTTTCGTCTAATATTCTTTATTAAGTCTCTCATATGTTTTTACACCCGAAAAGTGATTTGGCAAGGATATGTTTATCATTTGGAAAATTTGTGATCGCAGCTATTCACGGATCAAAGACGTCTTGAGCAATTAGGGGGTATGTAAACCAAAACCACGCAAAACGATAAAATTCTCAAAACAAACATTCATCTCATCTCTCAGGCACTTATGTAGTTGGATAAATGGTAAACTGTCGTCTTGACATTTCACCCTTTAGCGCCCTCTGACGCCTCGACGATGGTGGCGATTAATCGTCAAGAAGTGGTTACTTCGTTAATTCTAGAAGATACCTTTAATCTGAGCTTTAAACGGTGACACTGACACACACTCAGTAGGAGAAAAGTTGTGTATTTGAAAAGTAAGCTAACGTTTTTCAAAATGGAGATAATATGATTTATATTCGAGATCTCATGACCTTGATATAACAGAGAGCAACGTTCTTATGTATTCCATCAATTTAATTCGATACATACAACATTCAAATGATTCCATTTGACATCTGGAGTGATTGCAAGAATCGAATGATCGATTATTTTCAATTCGAATGATCCCATCACTAATTCCATCCATATTATCAGTGAATATGATTATATGAATATTAAAGAAAAAAAGTAAGAAACATATTTCAGTATATATGCGTGTATTTAGGTAATATTTGTTTTATTTATTTTTTAGAAAATTTTGCAGATTGAGAATGTCACTAGAAAAATTCTAAATGTATGTAAAACAATACTGATGAAATACTTCCAATTTTGTTGATTAGGTACTTTCCTCAGTGCATTAAATGATGGAAAACTACATAGGCAGCGTTTATGGAGTTTTACAGGGATTAGATGCACTAGATTGAAATAAACATGATTCATTGTTATATTTTACATAAATCATGAAGGATGAATTCGGAAACATTTTTTGAGTTTTGGTTTTATAGAAATAATCTTAATATATATCCCAAGTATACCAAGCTTAATCGATTAAAATGCATGCGATTCCAGTATCATAAAACGTGATCTTAGTAGTTTCTTTAGATAAATTCTATTTTAACAAAGGTTTAGAAAGTGTATAGTGATTGAAAATAATACAATTTGATATCAATTCTGGACCTAAAAGTATCTTATCTGAGCAAGATTTAAAATAATTTAGTAACTGCAACAGATTATAATCAACAAATTATTGAACTTTTCTTAAGAAAGTTGTTTAGAGTCTATTAGAAATACTACAGATACCTACATATGTATATTTCACAACAGTCTCCCTACAATCCACTTATACAGGTCTGGATCATATATCACACACACTTTGTTACGAGATTGTTTTAAAAAAAAATATAAAATTCGCTTCAAGTTAAAGCGTACCTCTGTAAGGAGGTGAGGATTCAGAAATTTCTTTCATATCAATCTAATGATTGGGGAGATTAAATTAGTTCTTTGAAAACCCACAGACCGAGTTGCAAACTCATTTATTTCTACTGAGGAAGCTATGGTGTTGCCAAACCCATCTAGAAATAAAAATGTTTATAAAAATTGTGTAATTACTATCATGGATAGTGTTATCACAGTATATAAGTAAACACTTACTTCTCTACAGTGGTGTTATTGATTTTCTTCAAGTAGCGGGTCAGTTAAAATCCATAACCACCGTTTGAAGTATAAACTAAATAGAAAAAAATAAATTTCGTATAATTTGAAAGTATAGTTGTCTCGAAAGAACTTTTTCTTTAAGTTGAAAGGGGGATATTTTTTGGAGATAATGGTTTTGAGGAAGAAAGGTTTTGCCTTTCTACTCCTCCATCTTTTTACAAAAAATGTAGAAAACTTCCAAATGTTCATGCGAAAGTAGTCGTTTAGGGAGGGTTTTTTCCAATTTGTATATAAAAGACACTTCTAGGCAAGATCTACATCTTGCCTAGATGTCTTTCTATTTCCCATGATGGGAAATAAAAAGACAAAAACCTTTTTTTCCATAATACATACAATCATCAATTCAGAAATTTCCCACGAATTTAGTTTTTCATTACATTTTTTGTCAACAGATATATTCAGTGAAATTACATCTACAATGGAAGATATCAGCCGCAAACATAAATTGATACCAAAAAGTTAAAGTGGATAGTGAAAGACAAAGAAAGGTTCTCCTCAATAGGAAGATTAAACAAGCAACAATGACTCAGAACTTGCTATTGGTACCACTTCATGTATTGTGAAACACTGAATATCTGAACTGCAAGTTACACTTCAGACAAAATCTCCCAGGATTGGTCCACTTCAAGGGATTCATACATCCTCCAAATAATGTCACTAAACAATTGTTAGACTATAGAAAGGATGACCTATGTTGTCTAGTAGGCCTACTTACAGATAACTGTCGTTTGAATAATCACATGGAGATTTAGACCGTTGAAAGACTGGGTATGACGATAAGAACACATAGTTTGTGCCTGCACCTGCTAGATTGCTAATAGAATTAAGTTTTCAATATTTGGCAGAGTTTTAATCTTGCAAATGAACTTGAAATATCAATCACCAAACCATCATTAAGAGACTGGATTCACTGCTGGACTCATGCTGAATCTAATCTAACCATTGTGATACTCCAAGTTAAATAAAGCTTAATCATTGCATTGAGTATATTTACATACGTTCAAGATTAAACTACAAATATATCTATAATCAAAACAACATTATATGTTACAACAAACTTATTCATAAATAAAAACAGTAAATTATACGATAAATGGTAGAGTAACCACAAAAGAAACTCAGGATATTTCAACTGAACAGGAATTCACTTCGAACAACGTTCTGCTTGTAGAAAAACAAATGGTTAACTTTGTGATGTCTGTAGGCTCTCCAGATATATTTCAATCGTCCTCAATAGTAGTTTCACCTGAAAGTCATTATAAAATAGGTATTTTAGAGGAGACTAGACATTTACTTACTTTTCAGTTCACTTTTCCTAATGGTAAGACCCCACTTTCATTTTCTTGTGCCTTCTTTGCTGTAAAGATCCTTCAATATCTGATGTATCTGATTCAGTTTCGTTGAATACAGAATCCTTCAGGTCATCATCTAAGTCTATATTGAATGATCCAGTGGCTTTGGCCCTTTCTAAAGTACGAACTGAAACAAATGAATCACTGTTATAATTCAAAAAATTCTCATATTATTTTCACAATCCCCATTTCCAGAAAGAACTGCACTAATAAAGATTTCATACAAAAATGTTCAACAAGATGACAATATCTCTCCTGCTAGTACTTCGCCAATTACTTTATGGAAATTGGAATTTGCAGACATTTGCCAGTGAGAAAGTCATATCAAAAGTTCCTTGGTTTACAATGATAATATAGGACAAATCAATACAAGGAAATAAATATTTTGAAATATTTATCTCTCAACTACCTACACCATAGGTTCTGGTAAATGTCTGACAGAAAACAACTACTTTCCCAACTAATATCACTCTGGATATTGAATTATATCCGACAGACATAATATATACCTCAGTGTATTTCGTTGACTTATAAAAAGAAAATTGTCCAATATAATCAATGTGATATGTGAAACTAATAAATCGATCCTTACTTTGAGCTTCAAGGAGATTATTTTGCCTCTTCAGATCATCAATATCTTGTTGATGGGAATTGTTCTTTTTCCTCATGAATAGTATATATTCGGCCGCCTTTTTTAAAATTTGAGCTCGACTGGCCTGAAAGAAGAAAACTTAAATAATTTGCAAGATACATTTTTTTTGAAAGACATACCACTTTTTCTCCATTCAGAGCAGGTACAGAGTCTCGTAAACTACTGAAACTGTCTTTTATGTGATCACGTCGTTTTCTCTCCAGGGCGTTGTGATGAG
>WOGO01001449.1:0-18183 GCA_015342085.1 Leptinotarsa defecta
TAAATAAATAAAAGCAGAATGAAATCAAGATAAAATTGTGGATTTTACTGAAGCTTTCATCCCAACACCAAAGTGTTATTTCAACACCTGGACAGGACAGGAAGATTGTTTATTCTTCCTCTTGAAGATGATCAAAACACGTGTCGAGGTGTTAAAATAACGGTTTGGTGTTGGGATAAAAACACCAAAGGTTCCAAACAGTGCACCACAAGTATAACATTGTGGATACATCTAAACAAATAAACCGGGATGCTTGTAAAAAC
This sequence comes from Leptinotarsa defecta, assembly GCA_015342085.1. Lineage (NCBI taxonomy): Eukaryota > Metazoa > Arthropoda > Insecta > Coleoptera > Chrysomelidae > Leptinotarsa > Leptinotarsa defecta. Next base: position 264 of record WOGO01001449.1, read on the forward strand.
TGCTTGAAACAAATAATTAGACCGATCTCAGTGACTTTTTTCATCGTTATACCAACCTATGGCGGAACAAGACCGCTCCCGTCAAACAAATCCTCCCCCATTATGGCGATATCAGTTTCGGCATAGTGCACGCACACTCCACCACTCCTGTTTAATGAGCTAACAATTTACAAACAGTTTATCATTGTGCGAATGTAATTGCGCTGTTATATCATCATTATTCGATGACACACACAAAATGTCGTAAATATTGTCTTTAAATTGTTGGTATTCGGATTATTACGCACGGGTTATTATCCGATATATTCGGGGATTTTTTTGGAGGAAAGAAGGGGAGTATAAGTTTTTCTCCAAATTTAAAAAATCGAAAAATACAAAATATTTTCTTCTAGTGATTATTTCCCTTATGACAAGCGCCGTCAAAATCGACATTTCTGACAGACTTTCGAAACATACATAATAAATTTGACATATTGCACATGAATCTCAAAATATGTATATACTGAATTTTTTTTTCAGTTTATATTATCGTTTTCAATTTTTAGAAAAAATCTCCATAGATGATATCCTTTGCACATCAAACTCAGGCGATCAAAATGCTTGAAATTTTTAATTTTCTAAATCTTACTTTAATTTTCTAAATCTTACTTTTAATCAAAAGCCATCATCGAGGTAACTTCTAGAGAAGAATAGTAGATATTTATGGTATAACTATAGCACCAAAAATGTTGAAGTTGTTTTTGAAGGATGTAATAATGATGAAGCGAAAACTTCTGAGGGAAATTAAAGTTAAACAGCCGTTTTTCAACCGGAATTAAAAAAATTTCCAACCAATGGAGGTAACGATGAAGTCAAAATCTTTTTTTAAGGGACAAAACACAAGAACTACAGGAAACGCCTTGGGGCGCTCTAACAGCCTGGCCACGGGACACTCGCCAATGCGAATATTCGCGCGGTGTGAACGGCGAAGCGTCTAGCGACTGAAACAAACGCATAGGAATGTACTTATGAAGCACCGCGCAACGTCGACCGGCAAAGCGACCGGCGAAATGTTTCGAGCGAATCGCGTGGGCGACTTGCGGCGAGACGGCGAATAGTGCAGTGATCAAACGAGTTTAGTTGTTTTCGCCGCGAAAAATGAACACTGAGACTTTTATTGCTGAATAAAAGACTGATCAAAAAGTTAGAAATTCATTACGGAATCTACCGTCAATTACAAGTTAGAAGTTGTTTTTTGTTTTAGTTGTACGAAAACTCACTGTCATATAATTTATATTTTTGCCATAAATAACATAAATATCTGAAAGTGTTTTTATTTCATGAAATAATAATATACAGGGTAACATTTAATTAGCTGATAATATTTTGGGCAAAGATAGTTAATGTCGAAAACAATTTTTCTGCGGCACTCAAAATTCTATTCGCATTAACTTTTTTCTCCAATTCTGGTTGAATATTCATAAGAATATAATCGAAGGCTTCAATACTCATTCTGGTATACTCAAAACATTTTTCTGGATATAATCTGTATTTCTCGTACTTCTTGTGGAATTCTCCATTTATAACCCGGTTCTTATTCAAATCATGTACTCCACAATCTCCTCCAAATATTAGGTTTTGATCCAAAAAACTATTACTTTCTAAGCAATATCGAGATAATTTCGATAAAGACATTTCGCTGTTGGACTATTGGTCGCGACGGCGAACGTGACTTCCTGTGGCCTGCAAACCGTGTCGCGCGAATGGTCGCCACGCTCCCCGCTTCGTCGTTCGCACCGCCGATCCTCGTGGTCACGCCGTAACAACCTGGCCACGGGACACTCGCCGATGCGAATATTCGCGCTGTGCGAACGGCGAAGCAACCGGCGAAATGTACCAAGCGAACCGCGTGGGCGACTTGCGGCGCGACGGGCGAGTAAAACAAATACATGAATCAAAACATTTTTCTGGATATAATCTGTATTTTTCGTACTTCTTGTGGAATTCTCCATCTACACCCCGATTCTTATTCAAATCATGTACTCCACAATCTCTTACAAATAGTAGGTCTTAAACCAAAAACCTATTAGGTACTTTCCAAGAAATATCGAGATGAATTCGTTAAAGACATTTCTCTGTCGGACTATTGGTCGCGGCGGCGAACGTGACTGCCCGTGGCCTGCAAACGGTGTCGCGCGAATGGTCGCCTTGCCTCCTACTTCGACGTTCGCACCACCGATCCCCGTGGCCAGGCCGTAAGAGCGGTGCCTGTGCGAAAGTAGCGATACACGTTAGAATTGAATCGCTGAAGATAAAATTCATTTAGACGTAGATCTACAACTGGAAGAGTTTTGGAACGGTGAATATCGACGTGTACTGAGTTAAACCTCAAAACGATGAGCTTTCGATGGAATCAAATTTGCCAAATCACTTGAACACCTCCCGTGAAAGTATCTATAAAAGGGAGACAAATATTCAACCTTTCTTCGATGTTCTAGACTATCTAGGTTGCAAGTGATGTTCGTGTCTCCAATCAGGCGAATGACTCATTTCTGGATTGAATCCAGCAGCTTCAGGATATGCTTAGGGGCGAAACTCCGTACATGTAAACAATCTTCTGATCTGAGCTCTATAAAACATCAAGAGTTGCTGAGGTATGTACAGTTTTCTGGATCGAAACAGTGTTCCAAGCTTTTGAGAAGCAGCCTTTGCAATTCCAGCGACATGATTCGCCAAGACAGACTGGTATGCAATCAATTTAACCCTCAACAAACTTAACGAAGCAGAAAACTGTAGTATCTGACATTATTATATCCAGTTCGAAGTCTTTATCTTTTTAGAGAAATCTGATGCCAGGATTTTCGTAACCTTGAATTGAACCAGGTTACTTTCTCCCCAATTCAAAATCATCTCCAGATCCTCATTAAGACATGCAACCTCCTATTGCCGGTGAAAATATGCACCCGCAGCCGATGTCCTAGAACCCAAATGGAATGACGAGACAAGTGTGCTGTCGTCAGCAAAGCAATATATTGGATTCTTGATTTTTCCAATAAGTCGTTGATATACAATAAACTCAGGGTTGGAGGCAATATAGATCCCTGGGGAACACCAGCGTTGATGGTAAAACCATTCGAGAGGTATCTATCGGCGGCCACTTTCTGGAAGCTGGAACAAACCCTCGTGCCACACACTGTCAACGGTTATAGAAATATCAAGTTCTTGAATCTTCAAATTTTTCGATTGCATTATTTCTCCATGATTTTTTGATATAACTGATAGCAAAGCGACTGGTCTTTAGTTATTTGGAAGAGGTTTCTTGTCCTTTTTGGGAATAGGCTTCTTCCAACAAGAAGGAAAAACACCTTCCTTGCAAGACAGGTTAAAGAATATGCAAAATACTGGTGCGAGTTCATTTGCGCAGTTCATCAGGACAAGACGCCTTATTGATATTGAGCTGTTTCAAAATTCGCCCAACTAGACCTTGTCAAAAAGTAATTTTCGGCATTGTGGGATGTTTTATTTTGTTTTTATATGAAAAAAAAACCCGAACAAGTTGTAGAAATTAAAAAATATGCAAAACAATTTAAAGTAAAATTCTTCACTTGGGTAGATAACTTCGATTGAAATTGCCCACGCCAGAGGGCGTTATCTGATATAGAAAAGAAAGAATATTTCAAATCGGAAAGACACATGTTCTATCAAAAAGTGGTTTCTATTCCGGTAATCGAAAATTTCTTCTAATTATAAGGCTGTGGTTATCTACCTCATTTTAGAAACTGTTCTTTTATCTTTTTCTCCAAAGAATACAAACAATGATATGATTCAAAAAAGATATGTTTTTCATTGATTCATATGCCCAAACACCTCAAAAAAGACTACTACAAACTTATTTGGCGACGATACCACGGCCAAAGTCTCCACGCTCTTTGGTGTCTTTGCATTTTCTGAATATAACAACCTGTGGCCAAAGTGACCCAATGTGGTCTTTAACTTTGGCTACCCACTTCTGATAAAAAAAGGATTTGGAAAGCTCTTAGCTTCTCGCCAATTACAAAGTTGAAAGTACTAATACAGACTCACAAAAAATGATCAAAAACAAAAATTGATAAAATTTAGTTTGAAAGTTAATTACACTGCAAAGTTGGAAAGTGGACCAAAGAAACCCAACTTTACGGTACATGAATAATGCAATTGCCCTGTGCTGTCCTGGCTCGAAAGCCTTTCAGCTAGGCATCTTCCTTCTATCTTAGCATCACCACTGCAAAAGGATCCGTGTTCGCCCAAATCACCGAGGTTCAAAGACCCATAACTTTATTGAATAACAAACCAAATTTACATTTCTTTACAACTTTCAAAACAATAAATTGAAGTCACCTAATTAAACTTAACTATATGTTTCTCTCTAAGGTAATACACAACTAATTAAACTTAACTAAATGATTCTTCTCTAAGGTAATACATGAATTATTCAGAATTATTCCAGACCAAAGGAAGTATTCACACTCTGTTTGACAATTCATTTTCTGGCTGTAAGAGTTTCACAAGTCAGATAGCGTCTAATCCATGGGTTGTCTAGATTGGGAAGATCGTCGTTTCTTTAGCGTCGTTTCTTTAGCGTCGTTTCTTTAGCGTCGTTTCTTTAGCAGCATCATTGATAGCTTGTCTCTCATCCGTCCCTCTCATCTCTCACGACACTCTCTGCCCACTCATTCGCCACACGTATCCATTCATTTCTCCTTCCATTCCTGTCTCTCATCTGCATTCCTCCCTTCTCTTGTTCCAGCCGTTCTTTCCATTCGCGCCACCCAGTTCTATCGCCGTCCATACATCTCTCTATCACATGTTCTGCCGTTTCAGCCTCCCCCCATCCACATGGACACGGCACCTCCCGCGCCAGGTTAAACCTAGCCAAGTATCCCGGGAAGTTACCGTGCCCCGTGAACAGCTGGACTGCCTTCCTTGACAGATCCAGTGACTCATACCCGACTGTTCTACAGAACCTGTATAACAGTCGCCCAGTCATACTGTTGTCCCATTCTCGCTGCCATTCTTCCTTAATCCATTCCTTTATCCTCTTTCTCTCCTCACTCTTACTACTCATTCTCCTCACATTCCATGAAATACTATCCCTACGCATTCCTTTCTCCGCCTCCTTGTGGGCCTTTTTATTACCGGGGTTTTCATGTAGGTGACCCTTGCACCATACGATTTCGGTCCGTGCCCCCCTTTTATACCTCTCCTCAATCATTCTCTGTATTCCAGTCACCCTTTCAGTCCTCACACGCACCACTTTCATCCTTTCCACCGCAATTGCGGAGTCACTGATCACCCTCAGCTTCTCATTCATCCCCCACATTTCTATCACCCTCTCTATCGCAATCAGTTCCGCTTCATTCACACTGCTCTGTTCGGGAATCATCTCGTTCCCTAGAGCTCATTCACCTGCATTCCTTTCGTGCGCCCATCCAATACCCATTCTTTCCTCGTCCAGTCTCGCTCCGGCATCCACATATACCTCGTCCATCCCTTCGTCCTGCGACTCCTCCAGTAAACCCCCTTCCATCCAGGGAAGTATCTTATCTATACCTTTCAATCTATCCTGAGTCTTCCTTTCCCTATTCATTCTCCATTCATGGTATCTAGCCGCAGCTTCTAGATGAAGTGGGGATATCCCCGTGATCACACTGAGCGCGGCTGTCGGCGCCGTCCTTTATGCCCCACATGCGGCGATGAGAAAAGGCCTCTGGGCCGCGCCCAGCTGCCTCCTGACTCTACTATCATGCACTCTACTCCCCCACACTTGCACCCCATACACAGCTGCAGGTTTCGCTACCCTTTCATAAATTATTCTAACACACTCTCACTTCATTCCAATATTCCTCCCGGTCCATCTTCTCATTTTCCTCGCCAATGTACTTAGCTTTTTTTTACCTCCTTGTGGTGGTCAATGAATAATAGCCCAGGGTCCACCACAATTCCCAGGTATTTTACATTCATTCTGACCTCAATTTCTCTTTCATTCACTGTTATGACCGGGATTCTTTCATCCCGTCTGGCTTGTATGTACATGCATTCTGTCTTCCTTTCGTTGTATCCCACCCACATCTCTTCCACCCATGCTTTACATTCATTCCAGACCAGATCCCATTTTCTCTCGATGTCATCTGCAGAGCTACCCTCGATGATGACCAGCTGGTCATCCGCATAGGATATACAGTGCGAACACTTCTAAACAGAGCAAAATATCAAAGACATTATTTCATGAAAAGCTCTTGGTGTGACATCACCAGATACAGAGAAGGCGCTAACATCTTCTTTGAAGAGAAAACTGGTTTCGTGACCTTCGTTTGAATAGTATTTCAATTCTCTATACACTGTTTCTAATTTGGAAAGTCGGTTGCGGAGTTACTGACGTGTGAATTTGAGACTTGGGAAAATGATACTCCATATCACAAATTTTGTAATGCGTGAGAGAAAGAAATAGATAAAACTCAACCAAAGCATCCGGCAAGAAAGCGCCTTTCTGTTCGACTATATTGATGAAAATCGACATCTTGTTACACTAGTTTCAAAGAGTATTGTATAAGTTTGTCAGCTATAAATATTAATACTGAAAATTTGCTTCATATCAATACGTTCAAATTCTCAAAAATGGTTCCAAAGCCGGTCGTGATTTTTATGAGAGGATTCATTGAAAAATCTCAAACAACCGAAGTTATGGATGAAGAAAATGAAGTTGAATTAAAATGTGTCTCGGACGAGAAGCAGATAAAAATCGTTGCGACTGTAGTGAATAATCCTCTACAGTCCAAGACAACAGTTGCTTATGGGAATTATGTGTCAACAACTACCGTTGAAAAATACTTCGGAAGACATACCAAGGCATGTGGACTGGTAGGCGCGGTCACCGGATTTGACTCCTCACAATTCTTCGCTTTGGGGTTATATCATATCAAAAGTTCATGTGGGGCAACCTGGGACTTGGAATTATTTATCGACACTTGTACTAGCATTATCTCGAAAATATTTTGAAATAATAGAAATGAGTTCAAAAATAGACTGCTTTACTGTCAGGAGGTTCAAAGAAAACATATTGAACATTTGATCAACTGATTTTTTATGTACACGATTAATATTTACGAGTATAAAATGAAATACTATCGTTTTATGCCTTTAAAGATGATACATACTATTTCATTAGATATTAGCTGTTACTAACGGACGACGTCCATTTTTTCTCTTTTCTAATTTTAAAAAGTGTAAATCGTCGTTCAGAGAATTGAAATACTTTCCTCATGAAATATCACAAGTCTCCCCTTTCTATTTCTAAAAAAAGTTATATAGCTCTTTTGGCGGAAAGTGATTCCACACTACTGGTTTTTTCATTAAAGATTACTCAAAATAATATATTTTTACAAAAAATTTGTCCTATTCCGATATCTTGCCCCGTTCGAAACTTGATTGGGGGGATTATATATTTCCGTACTCGTAATATTTGATATAATCAGTAAAAATGATTTTTTTGTCAGTCGCTGAAATATAATGAAGACAATGAAAGCAGCCATTAGTTGAAAATTTTGCCAATACCAATGTAGTATAATAATAATAATATAATAATAATATAACTCCATTCACTTAACAGATAAGATAGCTGTACAGAATATAAGAATATAAAATAAACAAGATATTGGTATACCTAAGATCAGTCATTCGCTAACAAACAGTAGAGATTTTTAAACTGTTTTTTAGGTTTGTACCCTTTCACAATCTGAAAAAATGAAAGATAAATCAATAGAGAATCTGTACTTGTGATGCACTGATTGGAACCGTTGGTGTTGTAATTAATATTACCGTTACTTTAACACCTCGATCACCAAGTAATCATATTCAAGAGGAAGATCAAACTTGAAGATGAACACTTGGTGATCGAAACACCTGCCGAAATGTTGAAATAACGGTTTGGTGTTGGGAAAAACTTCAGTAATATTCAAAAGAGAATCTGCTGAAGTGTAGTAAAGGGTATCCATTGAAAAATTCATCCCGGAAAGTTAATGCGTAATATAAACTACTGGAAATGAAATTCTAATTAGTCAGTAACGTGTCGTATTCATAAATTTTGCCTACAAGTCAAAAGAAATTAAGAAATTAGAAATATAACAGTTTGAGGCGAGATTTTCATGATGAGTACAGGTTTTGAAAACGGAAAAGGATTATTTTCCGAAACGTTAACCACTTAAGTATCAATATTTAATTTTTTCAATTTATTTTTTCAATTTGTACACAAAATTTGTGAATACGACAAGTTACTGACTAATTGGACTTTCCAGTAGTTTATATTACGCAGTAACTTTTTGGGGTAAACTTTTCAGTTTGCCTTGCATATTCTCTATTGATTCATCTTTCATTTTTTCAGATTGTGGAAGGTTATAAACACAATGAAACAGTATAAAATATTGAGCCCTCCACAAAAAAATGTCGTTTAAAGAATAGTTAAATTTTCATTTCATTCATTCGAAAATAATTTCCCACGATATTTCCAGGGTAAAATATTCTTTCATTCAAATGATGGAATCTGATTTCGAATCAAAATAATTCCTCGAATTGAAGATTAACAAATATAATGCAGAAATTTCCTGAATAACTTCTGGAAATGGGTAGGGTTGCAAAATTATCACTTCGCTCGAAAATTGTGTTTGAATAGGGTCATGTTCTGGGAACTTCCGGAGAATACTTTGTTATTATGATTGTTTCAGGAAAAGAGACATTACATGTCGTCAGGTTTTTGTGTTGAGTATTTTTATGATTTTCAATTTCGTTTATGAACAGCTCAAGTAAAATGATCATTTCTGAAATATTCCGTGGCGGTTTTCCACAAAAATGAATTCGAAGTAATGACAATGGATTCGTAACTAGGTAGATTTATTTTTATACCAAGTAACAAATAAGGTCGATTCACTGACAGGTTTATGATGTTGATATTGGATTATTTCCAAAGGTTTGTTCGTTTCAATATTGAATTTTTGTAGCTTCAATTCTCAGTAATTATCAACTCTAATAAGTGTGATTTGTAGTAATTCATGATCACTTTAATGAAATAATAATAATAATACCATTATTCACCCAAATAATTTATCACAATTGTGTCGGATACATTGGATTTAAAATTCGATAAATATGAGGGCAAAAAGGAGAGAAGTTCAACGTAGTTGCTCTTCCACTTCTTCCTGGGAAAAAACTATTTTATTTAAAGACAAGACAAAAATACCTAAGCTAATTTTGTGGTAATAACAAATTCATATTCTTGTATACAAATGAGTAATGAAAGCATATAAGTATAACACAAAAAATACTGAAAATAGAAAAATATAAAAGAAATTTTTGAAGAATTCTTATACGTATTGCTCTTTGAAATATTGGTAATAACTAGACAGTACATGTATATATAGAAAATCGTATTATCAGTTCTTTTATTGCAGTTTTGCTTTGAAAAGTGTTCATCTGAAGAGTTTTTGTTCATTCAGTAGTTCGAGATTGATTTTTTTTTAATTTGTGATATTATTTTTTTTATTTCAATAGATAAACGTTGTGCGGCTACACAAGTGAAAGATTTATGATAAAAAGCGGTGCTGTGAATTGGAAAGACACATTTTGTGTTATGATGTCTAGTTCTGTGCGCATGACTGTTTAGCTTGAGCTTTTTTGCGAGGTAAATTGGCTTGTTTTGACTTACAATTTTGTGAATTGAAGTGTAGAGATGGAGTTCCCCTCGTTTCTCCATATTGTGCTGAGAATGGTTATTTAAGTACGGAGTAATGGGTTCTCGAGATGGTATATTGAAGGAGTAACACATATAGAAATTTTGAACGTGTTGAATTTGCTTGGCTGTAGGTGCAGCGATAATATTTTTATAGTTATATAAGTGTTTCAATCTTATAAAAGCGATTTTTCGTGTTTGGAGAAAGTTAAGGAGCTATCCGAATAAACGCCTGAATTTTTGACTACGTTCACTGGATTTATTATATCATTTGATAATTTTGTGCGCTTGAGGTGCCAATGAACAAAACTTGGGATTTACTTGGATTAATTTTCAAGCAGTGGGAATCAGAATATCTTTTTATCGCCTCTAGGTCTTCGTTAATGTTATTTCCTGCAGTTCATCAGCGCATTGATGTAACTTGCAATGATGGGTACTGCAATCCATGTAAAAAATATGAATTGTGAAAAAAATGGACCCCAAAATAGATCTTTGTAGAACTCCTTGTTCAATAGTTTTCATAAAGGATCTAACTATAAGTTCGTTTTTTATTACAGATACACACTGTGATCGAGATTCGAAGTAACTTCTCACCCAGTTGACACTACCAGAGGATAGACCTAGATATCGGAGCTTTGAGAACAATGCGGGGTGACTGATAGTGTCAAAGGTTTTTAAAAAATCCAAAAGTACCAGAGAAGTTACTTTTTGAATTTCAATCGCCATTCTTGCATCATCTATGATATTGATAAGTGCAGTACTCGTACTATGTTTTTTTTTGAACCCAGATTGTTTCAAGTCGAGTAAAGTATTTGCTTCTGAACAGTTACTAATTTGGGTGTGAACGTGACGTTCGATGATTTTCGAGGTTGCAGGAAGGATGCTGATAGGCCTCAGATATTTAAAATCTGTTGGTGCAGCTGTTTTTGCTACTGGTAAAATTAAATATTTTTTCCACAATTCAGGATATTCTCAAGAATCAATAGAACAGTTTATTATATCCTTCAAGACATCTAAACAGTGAGGAGTACATAGCTTCAAAATTTTTAAGGATATACCATCAAAACCTTCAGCGGTGGTTTTTACATTATTTATATATATTTATATATCTGCATATCTCAAAGGAATCAATGCCCTTGAAGGTGAAATCTGCATCAGGAACATTTGAATGATTATGGGTGTTATAGTAGTCGATTATATTTGTATCTGGTAAACTAGGATTACTAGAGCTATTTATAAAATAACTATTCAAACTCTCAACGTCTAGTAACTGCTCAGGAATGGTAGAATGTTTGTTTTTGGTAAAGTTCAGGTTATTTGCCGCTTGCCAGAATATTTTGTGATTGTGAGGTAAGGAAATATAAGGTAGGTATGGCATTTAACGCCCAATGTGTAATAACGCCCGAATGCTAAAAATCGGAGATAATGCTGCACGAGTTATGTTACACTTCACACACAAAGAGAATAAACCAATCAATAAACACATCAAGGATGCAGATAGTGCACGGTGTTATTATAAAAAATACTCCGACAAATTCGAAAGTTTTGGTTTTCTATAATTTACATTTCTTATTTTGTGATTAGCATTCATTTTAGATATCTTTATTTCATATTCCATTGACGATTTGATTGATTTGTTTGTAATTATGTGTGAAAATATGCGATCTAGGTAGAAGGTACTATTCGGGTAATATCGCCCCGTTAAATGAGGTTTCGGAGTTGATAGCCTGTATGGGCGCTATTATCCTTAATTGGGCGCATTTATATAAGGCGAAAATTTATGTGTATCATAATGAATAAATATAAAACGTATAAAAATTCCAAAGGTTTGTAAGACTGATTCTGAGAATAGTCCTAAGGATATAATAAATAGTTGATCACGATCTCATTCATGTTTAATCTATAATGTTGTACTTAATTTCAGGGCGTTAATTGACGCACTAGTCTGGGTCGTCATTAGTCATCTACGTTTAATAGCGCCCAATGAGCATTTCATAATTATCTATATTTTTATTGAAAATCCTTTAGATGTTGATGTTCTATATTTATAACACATGTTAGAAGTGAGACATTTTTGTTAAAGATGATTAAGTAGAAGGGACGAGATGTGTTGGGCGTGTTACAGAATTTAAATATTGTAGTATTTGTAGGTCATATAATGATAATTATAATGCTATCTGAAAAAGACAATATAATATACTTTCTCATGAGTATGTAGTTTTTTCAGGGGAGCATATTAGCCAGGCCTAGACCTAGCTTATTGAATAGCTCAAATTTTTCATTGACATTGCGAAGTTTGAGAATGTCATTCCAACTCAAATTCTGACAATCCCTGTTGAAGCCGGCACTATCAATATTTTTATAATTTCGATATATGATAAATTTTGTTGGTTTTCTTGGTTTTGGACTCTCAAGTGTAGCTTATATCATATAATGGCCAGACACATTTGATAAGTCTACACACGAAAGTGATATTAGTATTAGAAGTTGCAAATATTAGATCTATCAAGGTGCTGGAACGATCATCAACTCTGGCAGGAATATTTACAATCTGCTTCATATCGTAAACATTTACAATTTGTAATAGTTCATTTCTTATTGGAGCAAGTTTACATTTATATCCCCCAACACTAGTATAGTTGCAAAGAATGGAGTAACCTGTGATAAAAAATGATCGAATTCAGATAGGAATTGACTGTCGATCAGGGATCTATATATAACACAAATAATAGTTTTTTGTTTATTCAATGTAAAGGTTATGTACTTCACTTCAAAATCAAACCCTAGATCATGAGCAAATTCAGCAAATTTTATTTCCGTTTTGATGTATACAGCCACACCTCTTCCTCTACATATGTGCGATCTTGTCCCTTGAGTACATACCCTGATATATTATATCTTTCATCTGGATTATCAGGAAGTAGCCAAGTTTCTCTTATTGTAAGAATGTCAACATCATACTCAACCACATAATGAACAATTCATCAAACACCGTATTCAGAGATCTGATGTTTATATGCCCAATCACCATTTTATTTTTGGAACTATTCATATCGCAACTTCTTGATATATGCATGTCTGTTAAATAAAGAAAGCATCAACTATACTATGTCGTGATATGTAGTGATCGATAGAGAATTTTGTACCTTATATATGTTTTTTTTTTTCAATTTCAATTCTTTTTCTCTCCTCAGCTCTTTACTTCATGTTTCTTCAAGCAATTTTCGACCAATTTTTGTCCACGAATTCAAACTTTACCAAAGCGCTGCTGAAACAGCCGAAAATCAACCAGGCATTTGGCAATGACTGTTAATGAACGCACTGTAGACGTTGGCTTGCGGAATGTCATTCCAAAGATTTTATTCTCGAAGATGAACGTTGAAGTGGTCGACCTACACTATTCCAGAACGAGGATTTGAAGACCCTAATGGAGACTGACCCATCACAAACTGTGCGTGAGATAGCGGAAGAACAGCTCCTATGCGGTTTATAATGATTTGAATCATACTGCAAATGTCAAAAAGCTCGACAATTGAATGCTCTGTGATTTGAGAGATCGACAGAAATTGTCACGTTTTGAAGTATGTTCTTCCGAACCGATCCTTTTTTTGATGGGATCGTCCCGTGTGATCATCTACGACACACCTGGAGACATACAGGATAGCAGTATAACCCCGATTAACCACTCAGCCGCTTCCCAAATGCAGAAACAGAACAGAAGAGGTCCGATCATGCTCCATGACTATTCCCGTTCGCACATTTCACGAATCACCGTCCGAAAATTAATCGTCGAAATTCTGCCTTCGATAACTGTCTCATCGGTAAAATCTTTGCCGATCAGGACCAGGCAAAAACGGCCTTCGTCGACTTCATCGAATCCATCATACAATTTTCATGCTGACGAAATAACTCGACTTGTGTTACGTTAGCAGAAGTGCACTGATTCAAATGGCGCTTATTTTGATTGAATCGAATCAATATTTACTGAGATATTAGAGTTCGAAGTAGATTCATAGAAACGAACAAAACTTTTGAAAAGAACCAATATTGAATCTGTCTATCTATGAATTATATCAAGGGCGGATTCATGACCCGTAACAGAGTTAATTACTCGAATTGAAACGTCATTCTAAATGGAAGCAATCTCATTAAAATCGAAATGAATAATTGACCTACAGTTAATACATCTAGCTGTGTCAAATCAGTCGGATGACTCGGATGCCGGCTCTGCTGTTCATATATTCGAACATTCTGTCTTCAATAACATTACTTTCAAACAAATGTTCTTTTTGAAATGTGTTGTTATTCAGGTAATAAAATTGATTTGAATTGGAAATTGATATTTTGTTCGTATATCGATGCATTCAGCTGAGAATATTTCACGAAATGAACACTACCCGAACTGAAATTTTGCCAGATAAATATGCCTTATTGTGAACTCCAACTCTGTCATTTCTGAGCAACACCAATCGTGCAAACAGCAATTGATAAAACCACTCCTCCTACGAACTCGTGGTTTCATATGATACTTGCTCTCATGATATTGCTAAATAACAAAGTTGTCGCTAAAATATGTCAACTCTTCGACTACATTTTTTTAAAACTTGTGGTGTTACTTTTGAAATAATGCTTTTTCCCAATAGCGATAAAACTGACAGCTATGAAACATCTAAGTCGTGACAACTCTAGTTGTCACGACTTAGATGTCACCTAGTTATGCAGCATTCTTCACAATTTCAATTCATGTCACTATGGCAATCAAATTGAAGTAATATTTGAATATGATTTGAACAAATATCAAAACTTTGCTTAAATGCTTCTACAAAAATTCACAAGTTCAATTTGATATAATGATTATAACAGTGACAAAACCATAACTCTACTGAACTTGAATGAATATTTGAAACAAATAAAACTCATCAGCACAAAGAATAGATACAAGAGACCGAAATGAAAAAAGGGTGGCCACACTCCACTTGGTTGGGAAACGAAAATAAGACAAAAACAATCAAACTCCACCTTGAATAATGAGAAATTTTCGATCCGAATCGAAACACCATTCTGAATAACATCAATTTCATTAAAATACAAAAGAATTCGGGACGAATAGTTAATACATCTAGCCGCACCAAGTGGACGCGACTGAATCATCGAGATGAATAAACATCTGAAGAAGCCAGCCACTCGTGCTGGCGAAACGTTAGGATGCTGTTCCAAACTACGACGGCCTTCAAACTCGAATGAAGATAGCGTCATGTGAGTCGGGTGCCGGATCTGTGATCCCATGTTGAGACATGATAAATGTCAACAATGAAACCCTATTTTTTGGAAATACGAGTTTAGTCTTCTATGTTCTGTTCAAATATTCGAACAATGCGCCCTCAATAATTCCAAACAACTGTTCTTGTGTGATTTTTTTTATATTCAGGTAATAAATTTGAGAATTGATATTTTTTATATTAATGCATGCAGGGTAATAAAATAAATTGCTTGAATGAATAGCATTTTACAAGTGTTATTCATGACGAAGAATTTCAAGAACGAAGTTTCAATGATGAACGAGAACGTGAATGTTTCCTGCTTATTCATCAAACTCAAACAACTGTTCATGCAGCTGCAGTTTCGTAAGAAGGTATCACCTTTCCCTCCAACTGATTTTCTGGAGTCTTTGAAGTCCACTAGATATTCGTTAGGACAACAAGAGGATTGTTCCGAATTCTTGGGGTTCTTGTTGAATACTCTTCGTGAGCAAAACAATAGCAAAATCAATACTCCTGGCCGCTCTGGATTGAATGTTTCCGTACAGTCCATCTCGTCTTGTGTTTGTAAATCTTTTGCTGGAAAAATCCTCACTTGTTCACGTTGTAGTGAATGTTCAAGAGGTAGCGAAAACTTATGTGAATTTCTGGAACTTCATCTAGCTTTTTCTAATATAACTAATAACCAGTCCGTGCAAAGTTTATTGTTAACTAACTAACTAATTGACTGTTATAAGGAAACAAGTATAGCTGAGGCACCAGTCAATCTAATAATAACACTGATGATCTTCAAACAAGACTCAACCTCTGACGGAAGCAAGAAACTCTTTGGAAGGTTAGAAATAGATGAACATTTCTATCTAGCAAACCACTATTATAATATTCATACAGTCATTGTTCAGTGTGGTTTTGGCGTTGAATTTGGTCATTATTACGCCTTAGTCAAAGACGAAACGGACTGGTCTGAGTTTGACGATAGTCGTGTTACGTAGTGTTCTGGCGATGTATTGAAGCTATTGGAGCCTCTGTAGACACCCTACATTTTGTTTCATAAGAGAGAGGACATTGACAGATCAAGATCGTTAGATGATGTGGTGCTGCAGGTTTATCCTGGTTTTCCTGCAGCTGAAAAAGCAAATACGCCACTGGAATCAATGAAGTCGTCCCGGAGCGCCAATTAATTTTTATTGTTGTACAGCAACTCCTACCAATTACATTTGTAACAACTCCATCCTGTATAATAATATTTCAATAAGACTGTCATCTCTGTAATCTCAATGGAACTTGTGGAGAAATACACGAATTCAGTTAAGAAGTCATTGAAAAATTCCAGAATTATCCACGAATCTGGATTTCTAACAAAATCAAATATTCGATATCAGAATATTAAATTTCAGTTAGTGGAGTTTTTCAGTCTGTTTAGCATAATTATACATGTATAAGCGAAGAATCATTTGCCAGTCACGCAAAATTGAGAAAAATGAATAAAAAATATTTCGTGACAGGAATGCGATGGATATTCGTTATTGTTGAAGCGTCAGTTTGTTTTGCGTCTCCGCTGGAAAGTATTAAGATGAAATGATGGAAAAACGTTTTTTTGAAGGCTTACGCATTAAATATTCATATTCCAGAAGGGGAAATGTTTTGTTGAATAATATTCGGAAAGAGGAAAAACTCAAAAACGAACGGAGACCAGAGTGGAAATTTGAATAAATTATTATATTGAGTTGCGTTTGGAAATATTTCGGATGGTATCCGATACGCTATTGACTCCGTCAATATTCTGATCGCGTGAGCGTGTATAGTGTGTGTACACTTGAAGAATTTAGATGAAAAAATACCCTTTTTCCGCACTTTTCGCAATATAATTATTTATTCCCATTTCTTTAATGTCCCACCCTTTATTTTTCAACGAGTCACCTCAAAAAATTTAAATTTGAGATGATGAAGTAAAATAGACAGATGAAACTTTCAAGATGGCGACTGGGCGCCATCTGGGAAAAAAATTAAATGAAAAGGGGGTCTTGTGACACATAATTTTGAAGCTCCTGTCGAATACTTCACAACACAAGAATATAAAGCCGATATAAGCCGATATAAAGTCGATATGTCTAGAAATATTCCTTTTTATCTACCATATGGTAGTTCCAACAATCCAATAAAGTTTGTTAAGTTATTTTTGTTTATAAAAACGACAAAAAGTCAGTACGACAGAAAAAATTAACGTTTGGGCAGGAATATTGGGAAACCATATTGTAGGACCTCTATTTATTGATCAAAATTTTACAGGAGAACTGTATTTGAATATGCTGGAAACTACTGTTGACCCTCTCATCACTGAAATCGTCGAAGCGAATTCAAATAAATTCGATATGGATATTTTATTCCAACAAGATTGAGCACCACCACATTACTCTAGACAAGTGAGAAACTATTTGGATACTACTTTTCCCGGTCGTTGGATAGGCCGTCGAGGTCCTACAGAATGGCCAGCCCGCTCATCAGAATTGACACCTTTGGACTTTTTTAAGGGGCTATTTGAAGCAAAAGGTGTACGGAACTGAACCTGCTTCAATACTGGATATACGGCAGAGAATAATAAATATTTGAAGAGATATTGACGTTACTGTACTGAAGTTTGACATGAAATATCAAATGAACCGATTGACTGGGTGAATTCAGCAAAAATTTAGGTGTATATATCGATAACACTCTCTCATTCAACAAGCACGTTAAACACATTTACAAAACTTGCTTTTTTAAACTGAAATCCTTATACAAGTTCAAGTTCCAGCTTTCTCAAGAAACAAAACTGAAATTAGTTCAATCATTGATTTATCCCCATATTGAGTATTGCTGCTCAGTGTATTACAACTTCTTGCCAGACTATAATAAACACAAACTTCAACGCATACAAAATGCTTGT
>WOGO01001450.1:0-17922 GCA_015342085.1 Leptinotarsa defecta
CAATTTCATCTGGAGAATCAATAGTGAAGTCATCATATTTCATCCTACCTGGAATACGGGAGGTTCTATTCTTGGAATGTACGTATGACCACAATGATTGAGGATTAGATACTTCAGATTCTTGTATATAATTTAAATAAATATCATATGCAGCTTTGATTTGGTTTTTGATGACAAATCTAAGGCTTTTGAATTCATAATTGTACTGCATATTACCAGTTTTCTTGTACTCCTCGCGTAGTTTAGCTTTCTTTTTGATATTGCAAAAAATCTCGGATGTATACCATTTGGGATATTTATGTTTGAAGACTTAGACGTGAGTGAAAATAGGAACATGTGAGTCAATAATATTATATAAGACATCATAGAAATTACTAACAGCTAAATTCACATCATCACAATTCCGAAAGAATGACCAGTTCCTGGAAAGTAGCGCATTATATAATGCAGAATAATTGGCTTGTTAGAAATTATAATTCTTTTGGTTTTGTTTATCATTTGAGTTGAAACTAGTTTCGCCAACCAAAAAATTATCAAAAATCAATAATTAGAGCTGGATGATGTGGCATATCTTCAGAAACCATTAGATCTCTGTCTCTGTCATCTCACATTTCATATTGGAAATAATCAGGTCCAAGAGCCTATTCGAGTCATTCAAGATATTATTCCTTGTTATTATTATAAGATAAACAAAGATGTGTTTTTCCGCAGTCACAAGAAATTCCAAAAACTCATGTGAATGAAATTACTTAAAAGGATTCTTCAGCCCCTCGAAAGATCACGTTTCCGAATATCAGGAAACTTTAACCGCTCAAAAATCGGCCTCGCTCAAATATTTCGATCAAAGTTCAGCGCGAAATATCAATCCAGCCTGAAACATTGTCCCCATTTCGAATTTCCCCCGAGCCGAACATTGCTCTCCGCGGAAAGAAAGTTTCTCGGGAAGTCTAAAAGAAACCCGCCTCGCCGTTATGAAATCCTTCTGGATGTTATTCCGTCAAATTTACCGTTCATTACGATATAAATTATCTCCCTCGCGATTTGATGATGACCTGAACGTCCTGAATCGGTTTCCCAATTAATCCTCCTAATGCGACTGGTGTGTCCCCAAATGATTCCGGAGAAATGTAATTGCGAAATCGTGTTTACTGATACTGTACCTATAGGTAGATATTTCCTTTGACGTAAGTTCTTCATTCAAAAATTTATATATGTTAGTTCTATTAACCTGCACAATTTTTACTGAAATCTCCATCTTCCAATACAAAAGAGATTTAAATTGTACTCATCATACAGTACTTTCCAAAATATTTCAGAACAATGGTATGACACGTCGATTTTTTTTTTAAGTTTCATTTGAGTTTTTCTCATCCCCATCCCTATATCTTTAACGAGTGGTATACATTATTTGTATTCGTAGCCGATGCCCTGGAATCCAAATGGAATGACGAGTGTGCAGTCGTCAGTAAAGCTATATATATTGGATTCTTAGATTTTTCTAGAGATATCTATCGACGGCCACTTCTAGGGAACGTTCTATCAGAAAACTGACGAGCCATAGCATCAAAGTTTGGCGAGCATGCCACACACGGTCAAAGGCCTTAGAAATATCAAGAGCAATTTTGAAATTGATTGTTTTCTGGATTTCTATGGAAGATTTCCACATTTTTTTGTATAAAGATGGAGAAGTAGAAGCCAAAACTTCTTTTTACCAAAAATCAATCTCTTCTGAAAATATACCCTATTCAATCCGAATATGAATTTTGTATTTAGAGTACTGGTATTTTTATGATCATACTCTGATTCGCATTCGGAAGTTTTGTAGTTTTCCTCAAATGAAAATGGAAACCTACGTTAGGTTAGGTTAGGTCTAAAGTGAGTGGGTCTATTCGACCCTCCACCGCAAACCGCAAGGGTTTATTGTGGCTCACACCTATTCACACTCGGCCAAATGAACCCAGCTTCTTAACGAAGCCGATTAGTTTGTATGGTGAGTGGTCTTTCAGGTCAGATGGTAAGAGTACGGATCTGCCGAACTCAAAGAATCTTATTCGGTCCCCAGCGGGGCAGGCACAAATTATATGCCCTGCTGTTTCATCATTTTCCAGACAGAGGCGACGTACACTGCCTTCCGATAGGCCAAGTCTCTGCATATGAACTGCATATGAACTACGATGTCTTATGTAGTTCATCCCTACTGTAGTCCAATAACTGTTTGGAATCAAACTTCGAAGGGTGAATAAACGTCTTGGAGTGAGCCAATCCTGGATGATTCTACCAGAAGTCCATAAATCTTCTTGCCATCCACGTTATCAGTGTTTGTTTGGCAAAGCCCTAAGCGATGCCAGTGACAGGTTTTGGCTGAATGAAGCCGCTTGCAGCACCCTCCTTTGCAAGAGAGACAGCAGCTTCAGTATGGTATGGTATGGATTCCAGGCTAGTATGACCAGAAATCCATACCAGAGACAATCTGTTAAGTCTTTCTATCGAGGAGAGTCTTTTTTGGCAGTTTGCTACCAATTTAGACGTTGCTCGGTAGGAGCCAATAGCTTCCAACGCCGCTTGACTGTCCGAGAATATTTTTATTGACTTGTGAGTGAGGTTGAATTTATTCAATCTCTCCGCACACAAATCAATAGCGTAAATTTTCGCTTGAAATACAGTCGCATAAGTTCCTAGGCAAGTAGATAACTCTGTCCTGGGTCTGCGACTGAAAATATCTGCACCAGAACTGGAAGGTGTTTTTGATCCATCTGTGAACCAATAACTATTTGCTTCTAATATTTTCTTCTCCCGCTGGATCCAGTCCTTTCCACTCGGAAATCGTACTTTATAAGGCAGTTCGTAGTTGACAGTTGGAGGCATAAAGTCAGAGGTCATTTCCAGAATGCTGTCACTTCCAATGTCAACCAACAGTCTGTTGCACTCTGCATAGAATTGATTTGTGCAATTGGCAATGTACACAAGTCTGTATGCAGTCCAGCTAACCTCTCTTTCCAGAAAAATGTGGAGAGGAGGTAGATCTAGAAGGATCTCCATGGCCGCTGACGGTGTGGTACTGATGGCACCACTGATAGCCAGACAAGCCTGACTCTGTAAGCCATAGAGCTTCGCTTGGGCCGTTTTCTGTAAAGCCTTCGGCCACCAAGCAAGCAGTAGGTACTGTAGTCGACTTTCGAAAACAAACAGGAGAGTTGGATTAGACGGATCTCAGTTCGACGAATGACTTGATGTACCATGGAGGTCCCAGAATTACCTGGCCTGACCTAGGTATGGCGGTAGTTGTTTGAAAAATATCGTGGCTCTATAAAGCATATGTTTCAAGTTTGAAGACGCTGCGTTGTTTAGTATTTGTTTGGCAGCCATCAATAGAGAATGTTTTCGGTGAAATTGTGAAAATGGAGAAAATTGGTAATCGTTCATTTAAAAGACCTCAGCCCAACCAATATAAAAGCTGAACTGGAGCTGCCAAGATGAGCATCGCAGTGGTCGACGAAATGAGGTAACGACTCCAGAAACTGAATTATCGTCAACTGAAAGTGCGCAGCCTAAGCAGGCATTTTAAAAAATGCAGTACATTCTACATTACCTGAAAATTTGGACATGAGAAAGCTGTGTGCAAGATGGGTGCCGAGTTTGCAAGAACAGTGTCGGGAAGATGTTTCAATTGAGTGTTTAGCGAAGTGTCACATATCCATTATCGCAATGACCAAAATTAAAGAATTAAAGTTTGAATTTCTACCTCATGTAACCTATTTGCCAGATTTAGCCCCCTCGGATCATTTTCTATTCCCAAACTTGAAAAAATGGTTTAGTGGTCAAAGATTTTTCAACGACGAAGAAGTGATGCAGGCAGTTAATGGCTAATTGAATGGCTATCGAACTTATTGAACGTCGCTGGGAAAAGTGTGTAAGCTGCGAGGAGATTATGTAGAGGAGGTTCTGCTTTCCCTTCATGGGGCCTTGAACTCACCACGCTCCAAAAACACCGGTAGACGACAGCAATTACCAACTCAGATGGTCAGTGGCTAAGCCAGAGACCGTTCGGTGACGAAGCCACTAGGAAATGTTTTCGTCCAGCTCAGCACGTTCAAGAAAACACGCAACGAAATGACTTTACCCCGGGAGAGTACCTCCAACTGTACTGCAGTCGGGAACAGGTAAATGCTGATCTTCCTAATCCTGGGCTCAGCACGGATAAGACACAAAACTGCTTATTCTGGAATATTTCAGTGAAGTAGTACTAGGGACGTGTATCGAGCTCCATTTGATCTAACCGCTCTGCCGTGCAGGAACGGAGATAATCTTATATACACTGGTCAACACCACTCAGGTATGGAGCTGTATGCTCCATTACAATATCTCTCATCAGTATTGAGTTAGCCTCCTTTAGATCTTGTCCTGCACGAGACCAATATACACTTCCGACACGAAAATCATGGTTGAATTCACACTTTGAGGAGTGACTGTTGAACAATTAGTTATCTCATCAAGATGCTTTGAAGTAACACCTAGCTCATACACGCGTCTAAAACCGAACTTAGTTAAGGTATAAATGTATTTCCTGATCAGCAGATCATGTCTCAGACGAAAGTTTTGTACACGTGGTCGTGCTACGACGAAGTCAGTTGATTCTTAGCAATACTACTGAATTGATCGGATCTGTTCTGCACTGACGAGGGGTAATACCCCGAAATCGGTTTGTGGGCTTCACTGGATTGACTTCGACAAAGTTATACGAATATTTTCTCAATGAGAAAACTTGCACAAATGTCTGTTTAGAAAAATCTGTTTTTCCGTTAATCAGCTGTCGCCCCCATACCAACGACAACTCTCAGAAGTTGAGAAACTTGTGCGAGCTAACAAGGTCTTACCTTTTGACGTGTGACCTAACACGGTTAGGTAATAATTCAATATCCATTGTAGTATCAGCCGGAAAAAAAAGTTGTTCTCCCACAGTAATTTGACATATCCTACTATGTAGGAACGTTGAGAGAGGTAAATCCTATGAATTTTATTTCATAATAGGTTCATAAAAAACATTTATCTAACAAATTCGTTTATAAGATCAATTTTATTTGGGTGAAATTTATAAGCTTCTGAATATATTTAGAATGCCTATTCTTGATAACTGCGTGGAACCTAATGCAGTGTTATTTCTGACGTGGTCCAACAATTACTAAAATAATTTTCCACTATCCCATTTGAAGGGGTTGCCTTTTATACTAAACTTGTTAGGTTAGGTCAAAAGTGTTAGGTTAGGTTAGGTCTATGTGACCCTCCACCGCAAGGGTTTTTTGTGGCTCACATCTATTCACACTTGACAAAATAAACCCAGCTTCTTAACGAAGCCGATTAGTTAATATTGTGAGTGATATTTCAGATGGTATAAGTGCGGCTCTGCCAAACTCTGAAAACCTGATTCAGTGTCCAGGGGGATAGGCACAAAGTATGTACTTCCGACAGTTCGAGCCTCTGCATGATGATTCAGATGACTGACCTGTGAGAAGGTCTGTTATACATCGTAGTTCATTCCTACTGTAGTACAACAACTGTTTGGTTTGAACACCTTGGAGTGAACCAATCATGGAAGATTTTGCCAGAAGTCCATGAATCTTCTTGCCATCCAGGTGTTCAATGTTTGGCAAAGCCTAAAGCGATGCCAATGACAGGTTCTGGTCCGATGAAGCCGCTTGCAGGTTAGGTTAACATGCTAATCCAAATTTTGGCCATAAATCATCTGTGCTGTAATATTAGCGCACCTATTGTTTTCATAATAAAAGTCAACTATCGATACATGTTTCGCAAATTAATAAGCCAAAATAGTTGTGATGTAAGTACTGCGAGATTCTAATGTGGACAAATGCTTTCAACAGTAAAAACAAAGTTCTTTTTTTTACTAGTATCTGATTTCAAGTGCTGAATTGTACGAAAAAACAACCAATTTGTTATAAAAATTGTATGAAAAATGTTTTAGTGTTGAAGTGAAGAAACCACAATTTATGTTTTTTGCATGTTTTCCTTTTCTTGTACAACAAGTTATCATTCGACCCATAATCTTATTTCTTATTTCCTATAATCTATGAAAATGATAGATTGGAAAATATACCCAAAAGATAAAAACCGACGGGCCACGGCAATTTTTTTTTAAATAAACTCCTGGCATACTGGAAAACAAGTTTTCAGCATTCAGGTCGTCTTCGAAAAGAATATTTTTCTGATCCTCAACATACTGTTTGACTGAATTCTTCATTTTCCTGAAATTTCTAATCTGCCTTTCTCTGCACTAATAAAGTGTCTCAATCCGAAAACAATTCCAAAATCAACTTGTAACGATCCAGACACGTCGACCGTCGGATGAAAACACCTAAAATTAATTTTCGATTTTTCCAGATTGAGTGTACCACTACCCTTCTTTATATTTTCTTCGGAGCCCAATCGGCTCCCACACCAAGCTCGCGCTCGCTCACTAATTGCACATTCTTGACATAGTTTCGGGCCCGCACCCTCACCCCCTTCGCAGAGCGTGCACCACCGCCCACCCGATCCACCCCCACTTCCACACGGTTTTAACTCGTGACTTCAGTTTCGCTTCGCTATACTGGTCCTATGCTTTCAACTTTGGCAGTAGCGCGGCAAGAAATATTGTTTTCGGTATTCAAAAAGTGATTCAGATATTTCGAGAAATGTATTATCCTATTTTGTAGTCGAGTCACAGTATCGATTGAAGATCAAGAATACTCTAAATGGTGTCAGGTGTGGAATGTATGACCCATACTCATAATCTGAATTCCTACAACAACAGGCAACTTTGGCAATAGCATGGCACAGAAGGTTTCCGATATTCAAACTACAAATCAGGAATTTGGAGACATGTATTATTCAATTTCAAAATCTCGTCATTAATGGTACCAGAGTAGCGATTGATATTTCTGCTCATAAGTATGCCAAGTGCCCTATCTCAAAATTACTCAAATGGTGTCAGGTGTGGAATATATGACTCACTCATGATCGAATTAAATTTTAAAAAACACACAGAATACAAAAAAAGAAGACGAAATGATATAGAAAGTTATGTAATTATTATATTACTACATTTCTGCGACTATTAGGCAAAAAAAATAATAAAAAGATGAACAATTGTGTAATGAACTTGAAAAGCTACATAGAACAAGTAAGCAGCTATTCAAAACTCATTGTAGCAAGTGAAAGCCACTTCACTAGCGAGAGATGCTGAGAGAGCTTTCAACTTTGGCAGTAGCGCAACGCATAAGGTTATTTTCGCTATTCAAATAGTTAAAGAGATATTTGGTGACACATATAAACTAAATTTCTATAACAACCAACATGATACATAAATAAGGTGAAAAGTTCTTGATTGAAAATTTACAAAAATTGGGCTTCTGAGGAATTGTTTTCCTACATAAAATTTCAGAAATTATTGTAGGATAACCTACAAATGGCTGCGATAACAAGTTTAATCACTGATTTTCAAAGCTTATGTTTTTTCTCTAACTTTCCTTTATTTGTTTTGAAGTCTTCGAATTAAGTGCCAGGAAAATATTCGCCAAGGATCCCAAAATAATAATTGCTTTCTTATGAAAACCTACAATCTTATTTCAATTTGAACTCCTTAACGCTGATGATGTTGTTTCTTTCTGAAAATAACATTTACTTTAAAAACGATTTACGTGATATTCAATAATCTAAACTGAAAGATTGTGAAATCCTCTCAAAAACTGAACTCGCCCACCTAATGTATTTCGTAATTGCCCTTGGACTTGAGAATTATCGCTAATTCAGAAGCCGGTGCCAGGATTATTGACAGCTTGGCAAACTTTCCGAACATAATTCAAGTTGATTTCGAAAACAGTGTATTCATTTGGAAAACGCTCATATCAAATACCTAAGAGGCCGCAGAGAAAAGAAATCATTCTTGAAAACAATTAAAAGGTGTCAGGATTGAATATATAAAAATTCTGGATTTGAAATATATTCTCTTTAGATAACAAATCAATTACTTAGGGAACTACCGGAACCACCATTTTAAAAAACCTCCTCCATTCGTAATACATATTCCTCCAAAATGTACCTTCCTACCTCATCACAGAATAACATGAAAAAAAAATGTTGTTTAATTTCTATGATCTATTTATCTGAATAACAGAGAGGGTTCAGTGGCCATGTTGTTTTCTACATGTCAAAAAGTTGATAGTATACAGGTTTTCATTAAAATCGAACTCCAGAGTCTTTTTATTCTCAATCAACATATTGAGATTATGAAAAATTACGTTAACTGCAATTGGCTTGGTACAGTACTATATTTTTCTCGATGCCAACCGCTCTGAAGACCATAAAACTCACGTCACATGTATGTTGAATCTAGGGCCCTATTCTTGAAACACTTGCAATTCAGCATATACGTATAAACCGTATAAAACACCTAAAAATACATATAAAACAAGTTTTAAGTATACCAGTTCCTCAAGAATTGTTAGCAGTGACGTCATCCGCGCACTAATTGCACACTAATTGCGGCCGACGAGTGAGTCTAGAACAGTCGCCCATATTCACATAAGAATGGTTGTATATGTTTTAGGCGTTTCAATATTGGCAACACTGATATTTGACATATAATACTGAGAAAAAGACGTGCAACCGACCAGGTTGTACATGATCACTATTACCATAGGCAACACTGATATTTGACATATTATATTTAGAAGAAGTCATGTAATTACTAGAAATATAATTGGAAAACCTTAAATTTCATGCGTTTAATTGAATGATTCAGTATTTTGGTCATATTGCATTTGTATCGGGTGCAAGTGAAGTAAGTAATGCTCATCCTTTGACAATGAATATACCAACTAGTATGCAATTTGCATTGCTGCATAATGTATTGTAGTAACATCACAAAAGATGATGGATCAATATTTCACAGATTCAAATCATCATCAGATGAATAATACCTACCAACTTCACGTGTACTAGATATAGACGCTATATGACCAAAATATCAAATCATTTTATTGAACGCGGTTATAGTTACAGTTTGACAAGTAAAACCAATGTAATTACACTTCTTCTTCTTTATATTTCATGTCGAATGTCAGTGTTGCCAATAATGAAAAGCTTGAAAGTAACTGCAACATGCACAGCCATTTTCACGTGAATATGGTCAGTTGTGACACTTCTCCTTCTTTATATTTCATCTGAAATGTCAGTGTTGCCAATAATGAAAAGCTTGAAACTAACTTGTACGACCATTTTCCCTTGAATATGGTCAATTGTGACTACTTAGTGAAACGTCAGTATAAATAAATATAGGTATCAGTAACAACTGACAATATATTTGGCAGCACACAATATATCCGACAGCAAGTATAGCCAACATTTTAATATTCTTCCTCATTTTCAAGTGAAACACAGTCTATTCAATTCTCGTAAACGAATAACGCCCGGTCCCTATTCTGTGCTACAACACTGCCACCAACCTTTCGCTTTGAAGTATGGAAGGTCGGAACTTTCTGCAATGTCGCCGCCGCCAAAACGACACATAAATAAAGATGTGACAAGATAAACAATAAAACCGAGCAGCATCCAAGTTTGGAGTTTGTGATACGCTATGCTTTACCGGAAGACGACGATGCGAACTATATAAATGGTGAATTTTTCGGCGAATCTCTTGATTAGTGGTTCTGTAAGGGGCGGGAGAGAATGGGTGGCGAAGGGAGAAACGTTCACTGGAGAAAATGGTGCCCTTAGAAATACTATTACTAAGGAGTGGCTCATAACTTAGGCCACCGGTATTAAATTTTTGTTACAATTTCACCTAATTCATATGTTTTTAGTGTGGTTCGATCCAAAACTATATTATTTTACACTTACTTCATATTCAGAAAGTGAAAAATAATATTTTGTATTGGGAAAATAGTTAAAAATCATTGAAATCTAGTTAGATGTAAGAACAGTATCGAAACGTTTTTATAATAGGGTAGTCCAAGCGGGGATTTAGGGGTTTAATAAAGCGCGGCAGATTAATATACAGGGGGATACCTTGTACCCTGTTAAGTACCTCCACCAAATATGAGCCCCAAATATAAGGCCGCCTGTGAGGGATGAAGGATCAGATTAGTGAAAAAAATTGATCATCAGAAATTCTCGAGCGCGTCAGATTAAGGTATGGTGAGTTAGTTACCAGTTATCTGACAATTTGAGAGTGACGTAAAGAAAGGGGAGGGCAGCAAAGTTGTTAAAAAATAACGTCATTTCGACATTCTCGAGCGTAGCCAATTTTTTTTTATTTTGAAAGAAATAATTCAAGGATAACGAAAAATATATCATCTGACGATTTCCGCAAGCCGAAATAACAAAATTCATCGACAAAGTTTCATGCGTGCAGCTGTGTGATACCTATATTTCCCTCTCCGAGTTTCTATTCCTCTATTCTTTATTCACTTTTTCTCTATCTATTACTCTCTCACTCCGTCCCCACTCTGATTCCTGTTGCAATGACGCCATCACAGCTGATCACAGAGACTCGTTCGTGATGAAGATGATGATTAATTAATCGATTAATTGATGGATGTAGCCGTTACTACGTGGTAGGAAATCATAATGAAGAAAACATTATGTATGTTTTTTACCACTTTTATTTGTAACTAACGTTACTGCAGTTTTGTCCTATAAGGACATTTTTAAACTTATATATTTTATAAGTTTGAAAATGTCCTTATATATTGCAACGTTAGTTACAAATAAAAGTAGTAAAAAACATATAAAGTTTCATTTCTCTTCTTTTCATTAATTCATCAATTGAATTTAAAAAATTAAATTTTTTTGAGCATTTTATTATAAATACAAGTATTCTACTTAAAAAACATACTATTATTTATTTGCATGCTATTTCCTGAGCTATTCAATTAATTAAGTTCAATGAATATAAAAAAAAAGTGACAAAAAAATATTGTTTTTGTCAGATTAAGCGAATTTCTCTAGACAATCGTCAGATTATGAGACAGCACGTCTAAAACATAAAGATGAACCATATATATCTTATTCTGACGCGCTTGAGTATTTCAAAATGGCGAATTATTTTGCACATTATAATAATGGCCGTTAGTTTGCGTCAGATCGAAATCGTTAAATTATTGAATGAGTGCTTTTTTTGTTGCACTTAACACCCTCTCAGTGACAAGTGTGCTGTCGTCTGCAAATCTTTATATTGGATTCCTGTTTTTTTTTCAATAAGTCGTTGATATACAATAAAAAGAGGTTTAGAAACAATATGGATCCCTGGGGAACACCAGCGTTGATGGTGAAAGTATTCGAGAGATATTCATCGACGGCCACTTGCAGGGATTGTTGTTTGAGGAAGCTGAAGAGCCATATACAAAAATGATCCGACAAGCCATAACAGCAAACGAAGGTCAAAGACCTTAGAAATATCAAGCGCAACAGCTCTTGATTCTCCATGTTTCTCGATTGTGTTATTACAAATATGGATGATATACGATAGAAGGTTGCCTTTTGATCTTTGTTTTCGAAAGACATATTGATGATCGCTCAAGATGTTGAAGCCTTCCACATATTTCAGGATACGGTGGTTTACGACTTTCTCATGATTTTTGATATCACTGATAGTAAAACGAAATGGAAATTTAGAATTATTTTTCTCATTAAACATGAAAATTTTCGTAACGACAGACCTCGTTGCGAAAACTGAAAATAAGGAAAAACTTACAAGATTGTTTCTTTTTGGGAAATGTACCAAAACTTTATTAGACACCTGCAATACAGGAAATGAAAAAAAAATACGTGGAAAAAAACCCAATAGTTTATTGAATATCTGAGAAGAATGGAAACTACCTTCCTTGTACAGTAAAAAAGTTTCTTCACACGAAGTTAATAGTTCTGAAATTATTCACGAATAACGAAAAAAAAAACGTTAAATTGAATATTGTGTACGCTCGGGCAGACAAAAAAAAAGTTTGGAAATTATTTCGAATAAAAGAACATGCCTTACTTTATTTCTCCAATAAACGATATTATTACATAGACTTGAGTTGAAACTACAATCCGGTCTATGTTTGCCTCCAGTAACAGCATAGACAATTGGTAACCGAAGATACGAAAACTTTTTTGAACAGGCATTTACATTTTTTGTTATATGGTTGCATATAACAATACCAAATTACTTGCTAATTCCTTTAACTTATTCGATTTGCAGATCTTTTTATTCTATTTTTTTTAATGCCAATAAGGAAAATAAATAATCCACTTTAATTAATTTCTTCGTCTTCAGGAACAATAAATTAATTGCCATGTCATAAAACTGCACCAAAAATATACTGAAATATACTAAACATAATCATATATTCAAATCAGACTAATAATATGAAACATATTCAGGTATGATAAATAATAAATGAAAACAGCTTTGATGAAACAATAAATATAATCAATTCAATTAGTTGTAACAATTTGTTCCAACAGAGAGATGCATTTTACTGTGTAGAATCTTAACAAAAAATTGTTACGTTTCAAAAGAGGATTACGGGATAAAATTAAATATTGTTTGAATGTAATTCTTCATTTGATTGTAGTTTGAAACCGTTTCCGATTATTACCGAATATTTTAAGGCGAAGTATTTTAAGGAATTGAGACTGTATACCAGATTTTTTCAACATTCGTATTTTACCGTCAAATCGTCTTCTATACTGTGTTGAGAGATCTTATGGGAGTCAACCAAAACAAGATTAATTTTCACAAAAAGACTTAGAAACGATCAGTTTGGAGCCCTTTATGTTGAAAAATAATATCATATAAATAAAAAAAATCAACATGTTCAAACTCGTCTCAACACTATTTCCATGTCTATTTTCTATTCTCAGAACGAGTGAAAATTTCTATTCCGGTTTTAGAGTCACAATTGAGCTTTTTATATTTGCCACCTGTAGGACTCTCTGCATCCAATATTTAAGTCCAACTTTTAGAAGTTCGTTGAAGGGAACCGCAACGCTTCTCTTGTGATTCCGCAGTTTGCAAAGGATAATGTTGTTTGTTAGCCAAGTTTGCAGAAATAAGAAACGTCGAGAACAGTATTTGTCAGTAGTGTTTATAAGGTTGAGATATTGGAATACGGTTTGGAGGATTTGGTTATTGAATCCAGAATTGGACTGCGGTGAAATACATTGTATTATTTTTGTTCTGAAACTGTATCTGATATCAGTTTATTACAATGTTCATCATCTATTCGGTATAAACGGGAAACCGGAAAGTCACAACGTTGTAAAATATACTTGCAATTCAAAAATAGTTGAAAAATTCGTATACCTATTGAACTATAAAAAATAAAAAGCAACCTAAAAACTAAATGTTAAATAAAACAATTATATTCAGTTAACTAGTTTAGTGAACCAATAATTTTTCTGAAAAAAGGTTAGTTGTTTTTCTTAAAAAAAAATTGTTTTCTTGCTGACCTTCCGAATTTAATTAAATTCTTCTTCAGGGCTCTGTAACCATGGATTTTCAGAAAGATACCTTTCACAATTGTTTTTTTTTTAAGAAAAAGTTCATCCTGTTACTTCAAAACAATTATAACTAACACCAGCACTAAAAACTAACAAGTATTCAGCTGATTAACGGAAAAACAGATTTTTTTTAAACAGATACAAGGCATACATTTATAGACTAGAAACATAATTGACTACAAACTTTTTGAAAACCTCCAAGGAGTAAGTAAAAAATCAAGTTCTGTCGCATTAGCTTCCCTTAACATCCTTGATATTGGACTGTTAAAAATCCTCAATTGGTAGAAAGTGAATTCTCAACAAAAAATCTTTTTACTCTTTTCTCGACTCTCAGACAATAATTTGAATAGAAATATTGGGCCAGCATGAATCGGCTTGTTTTACAATGTGGTTACTTGTAGTGTAGGAAAAATAAAAATATATATTTTGAATTATGGAAAATTTGGTTCTTGAAAACCAAAAATATTCTACTAGAATGATATTTTTATTTGATTTGGAAATATTTTATGTGATCGCTTTTCTTTGAAACCCTTCTTATACCTGTACCTTTTTATGAGATAATAAAATTTGTTCACCTTTAGATAGTGACAAAAGGAACTCATGTCAATCTCTATGATCTAATGGAACTATTTTCCATGCTTTCCACTCATATCACCAAAGTTTTTAGGAAAAGTCAAGGTGTTTTGAAAAATGTGGCCCTTGATATCTATCGAATAATTAAGATTTTTCAACTTGATAATCGTATTTATTACAATATGAACGAATAATGTTCCCAGATTAGTGTTAAAGAGGCCATAACGCAAGTGTCTTAAGCCAAAATATCGGATGTCTACCAGTGAGGATGACATTGTTCCATATAAGTGAAATTTCACTTCTTTCATTTACCACATTGTGTTCGAATCCTGTTTATTATATCTGATTCAATTATAGTCATAACGAAGGCCAAATTTTCTATTTGGACGAAACTTGGTATGACAATCAAGACACAGTTACGAAAGAGTGGACTGACGGTTCGATAATGTGTACGCCTAACATGCCTGCAAACAAAGGATCGCGACTAATC
Organism: Leptinotarsa defecta; assembly: GCA_015342085.1. Taxonomy (NCBI): domain Eukaryota; kingdom Metazoa; phylum Arthropoda; class Insecta; order Coleoptera; family Chrysomelidae; genus Leptinotarsa; species Leptinotarsa defecta. The sequence goes on from WOGO01001450.1 coordinate 14,600, forward strand.
CTTTTGCATTGCTGAGGAAGTGAAGGATGGGTTCCGAATTCTTTGAAATTATCTGGAAAAAACTTGAAGACTGCAATGCTGACTATCATACGAACATGGACGCTAATATTTTGAGGAATGGTTTGAAAACACATTGATCCCAAATTTGGATGCGAATAGTGTAATAGTTTTTGAGAACTCTTCCTATCATTCGCGACAGCTCATCAAAGTGCCGAATGAAAATTCGAGGAAAGATGAAATACAAAGTTTTTCAATTAATAACAATTTGTATTTTGAAGATAACTATACCAATAATCAACTACTTGAAGTTTCACAGGCAAAAACATTTGAAAAAGTGTATGCTTTTGAGAGTATTGCTGAAAAAAGTATGGATACACCATACTGAGACTTCCCCCCTATTTCTGTGTTTTCAATTCTATCGAGTTGATTTGTAGAAAATTGAAACAAAGCATCAGGCGTAAAAATAATTTTCCCAAATTTGATAGGAAAGTACCTAGTTAAAGAGCTAGTTAAAGAAGGAGTATCTAATAATACCGAAGAAGACTGGCAGAAAAGGATTAAAAAAGAAATTAGTTAGCTCACTAATTATATCATTAAAGGGGAGCTGTTGGAAATATTCATTATTTATCGTTATACAGGATCAGTTTCTCGAAAAACGAGATACAGATTTTATATGAATTATTTTCAATAGTTCAACTCTCTAGTATCTAGTAGTTACTAGTAACCGAAAAATAAACAAAAATCAGATCTAACGAGGTACCAAGAGCCGCGTTTTTTCTCAAACTCAACCCATTTAAAAACCAAACTGCTCGATTGTCATATTATTTAGGAGATAACTTGTGTGAATAACCGCGGAACGATTTATATTCGAGTCACACGTTGCGTGGGTCGCGACTATACGCAACAGAAACCTCATGATCTCATTGCTTTCCTTCAGTATCCGTCGAAAGGAAGTTACAATTATCATTACGACCGAACAAGCAAGTCACAGCGGTCTGTTATCAGAAGAAATTACACTTGCAAAATGTCGGAGCGACGCATAAACACGCGAACATTCGAAAAATGGCATTTTTTCGCGGTAATCGTCCTAATTATTCAAATTCAGTCAATAACGTTCGAACGTAATCACGATTTGAGCAGTTACAAAAACGTAAATGTTTATAATGGTTTTATTTATGTATCGCATGTACGTTGTTCCAATACCGATCATGTCTAATCAAACAGATTTTCAAAGCTAACAAACTAGAATGGTAAAATATTAACATTAGACATTGATAGCAAATGAAAAATGTACTCAAAAATGAGCAGCCGGTATTCCATTTTGAAGTAGCAGGGGTATAAAGACTAGTTCAGTTGTCGTTCTCGTATAGTTCAAAATACTTGATCCCTAAGATACAGCATCTCCATCAGCTCATCCCCTTGACCTTCTTTCAGCTCAGTCCAAGAAATCCATGTTGTAGGATCACTTCAAAAATCTGGCGATTGAAACTTTTTCTTGAAACGAAATTCCAGCAGTGTCTCGAGAGCGCAATGGACGTTCCATTGCTGCCCGGACCAAGCAAAATACCACAAATTTGACAAAATCGTCCTTGTCAAATAAGCCTTATAAATAGACCATTTGCGAAACCAACTGAAGAACTTGTTCAACAGAATAGAGATCGACCTATAATAATCACAGGTTTACTTACTAGACACTGATTTTAGTGGACACCTGAACACAATAGGGCTGTACAATGAATTCCTTAGTTGCAGCAAATTCAATAAAGGGACAAAGATGGCTAGACCTGTTTTATTTAAATTATGTCTAGAATAATTAGACGATTATCTAACGAAGGATCCACACAAGCTAGTACAGGTAACATCCTTTTTTGGACAGGCTACCATGAAAATATATTAAACGCGATGAGCCTACGATTCTCTTTGGAAGAAATGGACAAGTCAACCACCCAAGCTGAGAAAAATTGTGCCAGCCTTATGAGAAACGTGATATTTTTGAATACAAACGGGCAACGTACCGCGCAGCTCATGCTACACTGGATATTCTGCACAAACGAATTGAGGACATGGTCATCTCACGTGGAGATGATGTGAACTGGCCACCGAGATCGTGCTATTTGACCCCGGTCCTCAAAGCCAACATAACTATGCTATCGGTAAAATTAAGTCTGTTATATGTGTCTTCTGCATTTGTCCTGTCAATATTAAAGGTTCATATGTTTCTCCAGAGCTGATAACCACGACAAATAAAATTTTCCTCTGATGGCCGGAGATATGAAGCTCTCAATCTGAAGATGGAGGATAAGAATACATTCGGCATTTCTCATTTTCATAAATAGAACGGAACCGCATTCGTTACTTCAGCTGCAGGCCTTGCGATAGACCTGCTGTTGATATCAGAGATCTTCATACTCGTCACGGTAGATCGGGATATTGAATACGCTCTTCCAGAAGGAAAAAAGTCAGATGCTTGGATGAGATGAGGTTTTAGGAATTGTTCAAGAAGACATATATATGGGTTCATCCCTATAGAGCGGCTATGGCGTCCAAGCTTTTGATGTAAACCTTCCACTGAGCGGATTGCAAATCGGTGACAAGAGTTTCGGTATTCTCGATCAGCCTACTCCATTCCACATGGTCAAGAATCATGAAGAAGAGGAATCTGAACACGTGAGGAGTTTATAGACCATAGAGATAATCACTATTTTACGTAAACGGCTTCCTTTTTGGCGGAGGCAAGCAAATTTATAGTAGTTGCTATGTTCTTCCCTGAAGATTAAATTTGTCGAAGTTTATTGGTACTTGTGCGGAGAAGCTCTTCAGTGTGCTGTTCTCCATGAGGGAGAATGTTCCTTTTTAAGTTAAGTATAAAACTCTCCGGCTTGCCAATAGTATCCGTGGAATCCTAAAGACTGATGAAAATAATTCTCAACCTAGATAAATGTTTTTGGTATATGGATGTATTTCTGTGGACAATGGATAATGGTAATGAGATGCAGGAAACAATATCACTGAGTAAATTGCTTTGAAACATTTGTTCTGAATAAATCCTCCTCTGTTAGGTTAGGTCCAAAGTGAGTTGGTCTATTTGACCTTCCACCGCAACCTGCAAGGGTTTATTGTGGCTAACACCTATTCACACTCGACTAAATAAATCCAGCTTCTGAACGAAGCCAATTAGTTTGTATGTTGAGTGGTCTTTCAGGGTCCGATAAAGCTGCTTCCAGCACTCTCCTTTGCAAGGGAGTCAGCAGCCTCATTGCCTTCCAGGCCAGTATGGCCAGGAATCCAGACCAGAGACAATCTATTAAGTCTTCCTATCGAGG